>WACJ01000352.1:0-297583 GCA_008973525.1 Stenopsyche tienmushanensis
ATGGCCATATGATCTGTGGGTTCAAGAAATAAATTCGTATTTAATATGTAAATAGCTAAGCAAATGTCATGCTTCAAATGCCCTTTTAGGCGACTTTTAACTCTGAACGCTCGATTTGTTCGACGACTGACCCTAAGCGTTTTGATGTTATTTCACGTCATCAAAGGCTTTTCATCGAATTGTATGAATATTTTTAGTTGCCTTTTAATATGGAATGATACATATAAAAATTAGTCAGCGTTTAAAATAATAATAATGCAAAACCCTGTAGATTTTCAAGCATTTCATCTATAGAGTTCATTTGACTTTGATGAGTAGGCGGATTTTCACTGTACGTATTGTATATTATATTGCATCATAATATTATTGTACTTTGTCTTTGAACGCTGGTCTGCGTTTGTAGAAATTACCATATCTGTACGTAATAGAATGAGTGACGGATGATGAGTGACTTATTCAAAAAATGCGCACATCATACGAATTGCAATATGGTTTGTATTTGTGGTTTTGGAGGTAAGTCTTCTACGAACGATAAGAATATAGAGCATTTGAAAAAATGAATCACTCAAGGAATGCATTAGAATATAATTGTATTTATATATCAGATTGCAATGATAAAAAATACGAGCAATCAAACGATTTTTGTTTGAATCCATAACTAGAAAATATTTATAACGTGCTGATTAAGCCTCATTCGTCGGAACCGTGAAGGATCGATCACTAGTGAAATAAGGCTCCGTCCTTTACAAAGCTCCGGCATACGACGATATTCAATCCTTCCAAAAGGGAAAGGGAGCACGCTTCTTTATATGTGACTGCTGTTCATCTCTTATATAAAATCAAATAAAAAAGGGGTTTAAAAAATAGACAATTAAAATATTGAAATTAGATGACAAATAAATACGAAATACACTTATCGCCTAAATCAAAAATAAATTCTACAAAATGACGCATGTCAACCCATTCGTGGGATCAATTGATGATTATCGATATAATTTGTTAACATAACATTGATAGTGTTATTGATTTATGAATTCCAACATGTTTTCATCAGCTTGAGTACCTTTCAAGAATAGTACACTCTAAATTCCTAGATAATAAACGTCGTCGAAGAAACGCAATAGTTTTCTTATTGCCTATTTCTTGATAAGAATACAATGTTTATTTAAACGATTTAGATCTATCAGTCCTTAAAATATGTTTGAACATTTATTTTCTAATAATCGACGATAAAATTATTAGAATTCTTCCCAATTAGGTTTAAATTCATTGTTGTTTTGCCAAATTGGAGGGCAACCGCTTGCGATTGATATTTCAAGCGATTCGCAAAAATCATGGGACACTTGTTATTCAGATATGGACTTTTCAACTTTATCATAAAAAAGTGTTTGTGTTTGATTCCAAGACTTTGTTTCATCATCATGGCATTGGTTTGATCAAATTTGTGGTCACTTCACCTAAAATATTGACACATTTACTGTTTTTTTTCTTCTTATTTATTTCCTTAGAGTTATTAAATCTTATGATTACTATTTCGCTGTTATTTAATAGACAACGTGAAATGTGTGCTTTGGATCATTTCTCAAAACGATTTTTGTCGATCAACGTTTCTGTGGTGTTTTTGCAATTTGCTATTAATCATTATCAAATTTCTATGAAATATCTTTTTGAATAATTTTTACGACCATCGTGTACTTGAAACTCTGAATGAAAATCTAAATATTTACGCAGACTGCAAATATTAATGTGAAATTAATTAATAAATCAACATACAGAAGAATGTAAAATTTACAATATTAACAATAAATTTACATTTACAATCAATAATTTTTGTTTTTTTGCATTTTGTTTCAAATTTTAGATCTTTAAGAATATATCCTCAAAAGGAATTTTTAAAATTCTAATTATTTACGGAGTTATAGCTATTTTAGTGAGGCTGCAATTAAGTCGGTTCTAATTTTGTCAAATTTTTAAATGCATTTTTCAACAAGGTTGACATGATATCTTAACTTCTAATAAACCGATTTACTTCAAATTTAGTAAAAATCTTTTATATATAAATCTCTATCGCTCCTACCAGATTTATAACAACATTTTATTTTTAACTATTTTTAAACAAGTTAAAACTGTGAGAAAATAAATCCAAAAATTGATTTTTTTAAAAAAAAAACAGTCTTCATTTTGTAATTTTTTTTATGAAGTAGGAACTATTGCCACATCTTTGCTGATTAATTTCAAATGGCTAAAAGGGTTGGAATCGTGTCTATCAGGACATGCCCTTTTTTAACCCCTTACATTTTATCAGCCTATAATTTATTTTTATTTTTTATGTTTTTATTTTTTTGTATATTTTAAAAATATCAATAAGTATTTGGTAAAATAATATGTATTAAAAACATTTTTTATTGAACTTTAAAAAAACGCCCAAAATTAGTGCCTCTAGACTAGACTAACCGCTTAATATATTTATACAGCATAATTCCGGGTTATATTTGAATCCTCCTCGTACTTCTCATTAAGGATTTTAAGACAAGAAAATATTATCGAATTTTAAGAGCTGATATAAATCTCTACTTTTATTATCTTCGGGTGGATGTTAGACTCCAGGATGCCCACCCACAAAACCCCAGCGTGGAGCCAACCCTACACCTGTGGGCAACAGTTGAACTCCTGGGGGTAATGATGTGGAGTAGAAGTGTGTGAAAGTAGCCTCGTCGGTTTGCTCATCAAACGCAGCTGGCGTGGCCCAGTTAACATGAGTTGGGTGCGCAGGTCACCGTGTGCTGCGCACCCATAAAGGGGTGTATGGAACAGCCGGTTACAGTAGTTGGGGGAGACTGTGTCAAAGGCTCACCACTATCTCCGTCTCCGTGGCTAGGTACTTTTTTTGTTGTTTTCGAAGGAGGGGATTTTTTATAAGACACCACATATTGGGCTTCGTGTTAACACTTAGCGTGTTGTCCTATCCTATAGAATATTCTCGCTGGGTTTTTTCGCTTATAGGTTGAGGAGGAGGAGGAGCTCCTCCCGCGGTGTGTTCCTCTCTGTGTTCCTGGCTGGGCAGTCGAATAGTGTGTGTGCGGTGGCATTCTGGACCGGCCTCCTTTTGAATTTTAAACAGGTAGCTACCATAACAGCTGTGTCCAGTGAGTGCCTGGGTGAGATGGTAGCACAGCTGGCCGTGTTTCCTGGATGCCCAAGTCTTCAGGTTTGGAATGAGCCGATCCTCTGCAGTCCGTCATCTGCTGCAGTCCTTTCTCCTCCATCGCACCTTCGGGTGCACATGGTCTAAAGATGATATTTCCCCCGGAAACCTCGCCTCCCTTGAAGGGCATGGAGCAAAAGGGGTTTCTCGTGGGATTAAAGGATCTGTGGAAGACACTCTTTGTGTGTTTAGTCCAGGGTAACCCGAAACAGACCATACAGCAGCGCAGGAAATAGGGTCGATTATAATGACCCTTCAATCCAGTAAGCCGCTGTCTGATGCTGACACCCTTTACCACTAAAGCCTGCATGTTGAATAGTCATTGATGATGTCAATTGACGAAACTCTTATTAAGATAGGGGCTATAACGATATCCTTTTTTTATAAACGATTAAGAAAATTTATGTGTACTTCATTCCGTTTCTTTGGAAAGCAATTTAAAAGTACATCCGTTTCCGTTGATTATGATTTGTTTGTATTAGTCGGCTGACCTATATTTGATCAGGACTTTTTATAAATACACCGCCAAGGATAGATCTAATATCTATTGCCATTTTAACGAGAATTTAAAAAGTATTAAATGGTACGTCATCCAACTTTCAACAATATTTTCATTTGCAATTCCAACTTGTTTATTCAAGTCTGTTCAAATTTTGTATAAACACGCATACGGCTGGGATTTTTTACTTTTTCTTATCACCACAAGAAGCATTTTAATCAAAAATCAACACGGTTATCACGGTTGTTTTTCACTGCCTTCTAAGAAGAGTGGAGCAGTCCTTCAAATCACCCAAACGTTCTAATGGAAAGAACGCATAAGCACCCTTGGATACGATCACTTCGATGGCTCACTAGGGTGAACATCCACAAATGATATTCGAATGTTATTGCTACCTTCAATATCTATTTCACTCAGAGGTGAATGTATATGATGCAGATGATATGATTGGATCCACAATGATGATGATGAAACAGAATCGATCCAAATTGTTGTATAATATTTATCGTATAAACGAGCAAAAAAATACTCAAAAACGAGTATTTCCACGAGCCCCCGAAATGTAGGACTATCGTTAAAATTTCTACGTAAACATCCCCTATAACGCTTAAAGCTTAAGTAGCACGATCCCTAATTTATTCACATTAAAACCGCGGCGCGCATTTTGCGTATTTTACAGCATTTAACCCCTTCACGCACAACGCTTTCCCTGAGCAAATATTATTCAAATGTTAAAAAGTGATACTCTGAAAAATTAACATTATCAAAATATTCGGACGGAGCCCGCGAAACGGGCGTCCTTGCGCAAATATGAATTTAAATTTAGCCATTAAGCCTCCCTGCTCTTTCGCCTACGTAAGCCCTTTCATCGACCTTCGAATTAATTATTTTGCTTTTTAAATATACAGAATGATTCAAATTGCAACCGCATTCTGCGAATCAAAAAATCGAGTTATAATTAACCAATTGCTCAGCTTATCACGTTAAATCGGCTTATCGTCTGAGTCATTTTCGTTAAAATGAATTAGTCAACTGTTATTAATTTAAAGCCCTAAATCTCTATAAATTTTCAAATGTTTCAATATCATAACGAAGAATACGCATGCAGCTAAGACCAGAGTGGGTCCTAAATTTTTCACATCCACTCACCGCTCTCAAATATCGGCGACCAATTGGAACGTATTACACAAATATTCATACATTCAAGATGATAAAAATAAAATATTACCCGAGCAATGGACGCAGTTATAGATTCCAGTCTTGATTCATAAAATTTCTTACCTAAAAAGAAAAAAATATATATTACATACAATAATAAAATTTGTGTTTATTGTCATTTGTGCGTGAACGTGTGGGTGTTAATGGACTTTTCTAGTGTTTCGAGAAAATTTTGTATGACGCTTATTGGTAACGATATCACATTCCCTGCCGTCGTCTCAACTTTCTATTATCTCTATGAGGAGAATCCAATTGTGGCAAAAACGTGTTTCTCATCGTATGCTCTTATTCTATCCGCGAATACATTCAATTTGCAGCATGAAATGCTTTGAAAATATTCAAAAAATCGATACCCATACAACTAGCCAAGTCACTTGTGAACAATTTTAGCATTGTCAAGTCTGAATTTTGCACGAAATATTGTGGTAAAATGCACGTCATATGTATGGTTTTTAGCATTGATTTTTGTGCATGATTGTAGTTAAATCGCATGCCTTTATGAAACCCCCAGGCGTTAGTATTCAATCGTGGAGTTCTTCAAGAAGTACAGGTACACAATTTTACATCATATGGACATGGATCTTATTGGTATTGCTGTGGAAAATCTAAACATAACCGGCTAGAGCACACGGACGTCGTTGTGCGTCATCTGGGTGACCCAAAGCGGGAGCTCTTGATGCTCGGAGGACACCTGCGTCAAAGAACATGACGCACGCATTTCATTTAATTTATTGATTAAATACTGGCATAAAGTATATACTATTATATTGATTTAAAGCCTGGATTTATTACAGAGTTTCAAGTTCAAATTCAAAGTGTGTACCAACAAATTTGACCGATTGGAAAGTTACCGCACATTCTCATTGGCTTACAATTTTATCGCACTTTACGTGTGAACTCTGATCTATTTTCATAGAATTTATCATAGTTGTAAATAAGGGAATGAGTAATGTTTTCTATGTGAATAATTCAAAATATGCGCTTATCGTGCGAATCAAATGTGGTTTTGGTGGTGGTTTTGATATCATCTATAAAAGATATATTTTAAAAATGTGTCACCCAAGGATCACATCAGTTGTTTATTTTTATTTTCTAATGCAATGATAAAGGATTTGAACTTTTAAAACGGCAGTATTTCTTTGAATCCATCCCTACCTATGAAATATTTATAACGTAAATTCCAGGGCTACGATATCTTTATCATTTGCCTCCTAACTACCTCAAGGTGCTAACGGGTTGTTTTACGCCGACATTCATCGACGAGAAGGACCGATCCTTAGTAACATAAGGCTCCATCCTCCATACAAAGCTCCGGCTTACGACGAAATTCAATCCTTCCCAAGGGGAGGGCAGCACGCTTCTTTAACGCAGTTTCTCAATCTTACCAGAAATATGGTTGGAAAGATATCTTACATGAATGTACGTTATAAAGTCATAATCTTATTTCTTCTTATGATTATGAAATACGTGACACATTTCGCCCTTTTATCGCGTAAATAAAAAATAAATTCAATAATATAACGCTTGACACCTATTCGTGGGATCAATTGATGATTATTGATATAATCTATCAACATAAGATTGATAGTATTATTGGTTTATGAATTCGAACATGTTTTTCATCATCAGCTTAAGTACCTTTCAAGATTAGTTCACTTTAACCCTATCGGACCGGATATCGTAAGAACGAGACGGGAGTCTTGCGTCTCATCATACACTCGTGCATCGATGACAAATGCTTATAAAGGTACCCCTACACGTCTAAACATTCTCAATATGTTTTTATTTTTTTATAAAAACTCATTATTCAACAAAATGTGGAATAAGCTATTAAGCTCTCTTAACAAAGATAAGACGACTTTCATCGTATTGTCTTGAGAGCAGGCGTTTGTTTTGATAATTAAGATATTCGCATCATTCTTATCGTTGATCAATTTTGTTATTCCCCCTTGACTGTTCTGGAGCGGCGTCATTAGCCGAGTATTGCCACTCCTTTGCAAAATCTACTCCTTCAGAAGTAAATTGGAAGGTTAGCATGGTAACCTTGCCCTTTTTTTTGCAACACATTAATAGGCAAAAACAGAAAGCGGATGACATGCAAGTAATACATTAAGAAACAAATGAATATTGTGTGCTATCAACGGTGCTAAGGTTCATTATCAAGTTTATTACACGCTGCAGCGGAGCTGACAGAAAAGTGGATTTACATTAGAGCGTAGCATGTCTGCTCTCCGGTTCAAAAGGGTTAAATTCCGCGATAATAAATGCTGTCGATGAAACGCAATAGTTTTCTTATTGCCTATTTATTGATAAGGATACAATAATTTTTAAAACGATTTAGATTTATTATACCTTAAAATATATTTGAACATTTATTTTTTAATAATCAATGATAAAACGCTTAAATGCTTATTTTCTTCCAAGATCTTTCCTTGCAAATTTGATTACTATTCAGCAGTTATTTAGCGGCCAAAGTGAAAAATGTGCTTTGGATCATTTCCCAAAACGGTTTCCCAGGCTAAAAATTTCTCCAATTCGTCCTGAATTACTATTTTTTTTAGTCTTTATATAAGCTGATCCATTATTCATCATCATGAAAACCAAATTATTAACTCCAGTCGCTAACGTACACTCCCAAACCATAGCACCGCCACCTCCTAAAGTATTGAACTGACTTTCATCGGCAAAAATTATAGCAATTCCATCAATTTAGTCTATATTTATTGTCGTTTTATCGAATTAATGAACAAGAACTTGCGATTGGTCCATAACTTTAAGCAAGTATTGAACAAAGTTCGATCTCCTTCAACTACCAATCATGTCGGCCAAATATACTTCCACCTAATTGTATTTTCCCAAATATCGCTTCTCAGAAAATATGTTTATACGTCATATGTATGATGCATAAGGACCAGCACAAATAGATTTATTTTGTATGAGTATAATATTAAAACCCCGTTATTTTGGATTTTATGGGCATCTTATTGCCTGGAGATTTATATGGCGCTTAAACGTGTTATTTGCATGACGACATAAACTCATTTTTCTCGTTGTTGCATATATAATGATAGTCATGGGAAACCATTTTTACATATAAAATCTAGAATATGTATGACGCCATAGCGAACGGTATGCAGTTGCATCTGAAAGTTATTCAACCCCTACAGCGTGATTTAACATCTCAAACGTGCAAGACGACGTATAAGATGTTGTCATTTGCAGCATCCTTTGTTAAAGTTTCCATCCGCCGGCTTATGAAACGTCCCCAAAGTAAATACGACCTCGATCCTATATAATGAAAAAACATGTATATATGTAATATGCTTTAAAATGCCAATTTATGATCAAGACCGTTGTTTTTTCGCTCGTTATATCCGTGATATCGTTAATAATTTAGTCCAATTAAATTAAATATATTTTGTCTTGCACTATGCAGATTGTTTATTATATTAGAGTCATCAGAAAGTAAGGTTACAAATAGTAGTTTAAGAAATTATATTGATAAAGTCGAAAGTATTTTATTTATTTAAGAAAAGATAAAAATACTATTCAAAAATAAAGGAGTAGAACTCGCAAAATTCCCGATTTCTTGACATATTATTTATTTCCGTCGCTGCAGATGAATACTTATATACAATGATACTTTGACGTGATTCGGAATTATAATACGGAGGAATGCAAAAATTCTGAACCCCGTATCTATTATATTTCATATCGATATTCCTATTATAAGAGTCGAGGTGTAATAAATACATCACCGGTAGGGAAAGGTTAATATAAAAATTTGAAAAACATATATGTACTGAATATATGTATACATTACGCCACTGTTTTCAAGCGTCCAGATTTCGGCAGAAATGTCTCGATTTAGTAGCCTTCATCGTGCTGGTAGGGTGTACGATTTCTGTTAGATAAAAATTTCAATCCCGATTTTTTCGGGATTACGTTTACTAATCCCGGGATCTATGTCCAAAATATTTGTGAAATATCCTGTGAATTTAAATTAAGAGACATTTCTGCATTTTTGGTTTAAAAAAAATGCTGGAGAGGGAAGGAGAGGCTGCTGCTAAGGAGAGGAGAAACTTTAAACGTTTTTCTCGAAACTACTTTTTCTAAGCTCACGGAAGTGCTCCCATACGCCCTAGATGAGAATTTTTTATGAAATTTAGCAGACATATGTACAATAAATGTCTTCATCGTTTGACCTATAATTATCTAAAAACATTAAAATGATTTTATTTAATGAACAAAAAACTACAACAAATGCGGATAAAAACACACAGTTTTCTTTATTTTTTTTATTTTCCAGTATTTCTTCTTAATTATAGGTCAAACTATGTACAATATTATGCAAAGTAAATATATGTTTAAAATTTTTGCTGCAAATCCCCTGTCCAGGACTTAGGACTTCCGATACTCCCAATACCATACTTTGTCAAATTTAAAAAAATATTTTTATGTTCAATAAAGATTGCCTAGTCAGTACACTAAATATTCTATATTTAATACTTTTCGCATAAAAAAATGTTGAAAAATCAATATCTTTTAGACCCCAAAAGGCATAAATTCTATATCTGGATCACCTTTGTATTTGAAAACTGTTATTTTTTTTATTCAATATATTCGCTTTTTTTTTGCTCATTAGGATTAATATATAATCGCCTTTGATATTCAATAAGGCATTATTTTTTCACAACAACTTATCATACACAAAGAAGGACTTAGTCAACGAAGGGTAGAATCAGGTAGTTCGTTTGGAGATAGTGATTTTTGTTATTGTAAAAGATTATCATTTCATGAATAGTAATAATCTTTTCTAAGAATATATATATACTTAGGCTTTATCGATTGAAAAAATGATTTTACTATGATGATAACTTACTCAGAATTTTGTTGCGTTTTTGTAACATTTCATATTATTAAATGGGACAAAATATATATAAAATATAGTACTTGAATTTAATATCAACGTTGACATATTTCTGATAGTAATTGACTAAAAAAAATGAGTTAAAATACTAAAAAAATCTTTGGTCCATCTTATATGTTTAATGTTCGGATGAGATCTTTTCAATGGTACGCTTCCGAACATTTCGACCCTTATACCCTCTTCAACATCCGAACGGTCAAAGGAATAAGAAATGTTGACATTGATTGCTATATTGGACAGACACACATGTCATATTGTGTAGCATATAAGTAAGATACTGAAGTTCGCATGTATCCAATAAAATCCTAAACTAATCTCAATGACAAAGCTAAGATGTTAATAGAAGAAGACATCTTTGCTTTTTATCAACGGGAGCAGCATGCAAGTTTGTCGTTTAAGCTTCCCTAGATGCTCCAGACAAATAAAAAGTGCAATTCCATAGAATGGAACGTAGAATGCAACGGCTTTTGTTCTTTGATGACATTTCAGCCAAATTTGCATTTAGACATTCATGCAAATGAGTTTTTCCCGCGCGACCTAATCTGGAACCGCCGAAGAAAGCTCCCCGTGTAAACGGGGGAGGAAAATCAAATATTTTTTTACGATTCCCATTTCCGGTTCCGGGGCTTATGTTCGATAAATCTGCCGCGTAATCGGATGTCATGTCGGCGAATATTTCGCAAAATCCGAAAGGAAATATTGTGCGACCTTCCATCCGTTTTCGGGTCTATTTTGACCCAAATCCGTTTAATTTAGGAAACGCACGTTAATACAACGGCTCGGTTATGCTTTGAATGGATACCTGTGAAAGAAGACATGAAAACGCATGTTAATTTCGATTATTCATCCGGTTTTTCTGCGCGGAAAATACGTCCTAATAAAAATCGTGCAAAAATAGACAACGCTGCGGGTCGTTTCCAGCAACCTAATTGTTGTAATAAACCGCGCAAAATCATCGTAATTACAGGAATTCGATCCGCGTAAAAAAATATTGGTTTAAATTCTTGTATTTATTTTGCATGATTTTAAGTCGTTTCCCCAAAATAATAACCCAAATATACCAACGTGATTATATTCCCGGCGTCTATAATCATACTGCCAGGATACGAAATCGTCCAAATTATTTATATATTTAATTCAAAACGCTTCAATTCATATTTTTCAATGAGGCTTGAAGATTTTCATCGCTCTAAAGTTTTTATGTGGGCTATATTTAGGTCAATGGATATCACTTATAATTCAATATGATTTATTCTTTTGCGAGATCTGTTGTGGGTTTCCATCATCAGAGAGCTCTTGAGTATTTCTGGATTTAGCCATTAAAAATTCGGTATGCTGTTGTTAGCCTTTAACACTTTGACGTGCACAACCGTCAAATTCCGTCATGCGTCAGCAGATAATACTTGCATTTGCGCCAGATAAGTCTATGCATACCGTCTTCGTGGACGCTTCGAATCTTATCTCACATCGACTCAAAAACTATCAAACTTCTCTGAGAACTCTCTGTCAACAATCAATGTCATTGATTCAAAACAATAATAATCGCGTGTTTAATCGACGGCTTAACTCCAATTTTATGTTCATAACTTGCGAAAATCGTTATTCCAGACGTGTGCGTCAAACATGACGGGATTTGACGGCTGTGTACGTCGAAGTGTTAACGGACGATTTCTATGACTGCTTCTGGCAGCAGTTTTTCCCAGCAAGAATGACTGGATTGTTTTATTTGGATGCAGAAACAATATCAACACAATTTCAAATAGATTTTTTTACAGGCTTGTGGAAGTGATAAATTTTCATCTTGATCGATGTAACCTAATATTTTTTCAAACTTTCGAAGAACATAATATGCTTTAAATATTGAAATTATACCTCGGTCTAAGGGTTGGATTATAGACGAAGTTCATATGTTCATATTTCAACATTAGGATGTCTTAAATCGAGCAAATGTCTTGGTACATTGTCCAATATCAATAATATTTCATATATAAAATTATGTATATTTTCCCCCCAAACCGTGTTATATAAAGCGTGTTGCAAAAAACACGACACAATCTATACAAACGTTTTATATAAAATCGCATCGCATCGTGTATTGGCAATGAAATGACAAACGAATGAGTATTTCTGAGAAAACAAAAAAACGTTAAAATTTTGGCAGAATTTCAATCCACAAGAATAATATTTGTCAATTGAACATTTGCCAGGTTAGGCCCGATCCACACTATGGTGCCAGTAACGGTTCGATCTCGCTCCAGTCTCGGTTCGATCAAATATTCTTACATGAGAAACAATGGGAATATTCACACTATCGTATCGCTCCAGTTCCGATCCGATATCGCGCCGGTACCGGTTCATCCGAAAGAATATTTGACTGGAGCGAGATCGGAGCTGTCATGAGTCATGACCTCATTAGCACAACACCGATGCTATGGTCGTGCAGCGAAATGTTACGTTTTTTATCTAATTATGGCTGTCAATAAATCGTGGAATTCTTAAAAAGGTTTGTATTTATGCGTATAATTTATAGAATTTGATTATAAATAATAGATAATTACACTATAATTATTTTTGCCAACTTTTCTAGAAGCGTTTTTTTTTCGAGAAAAAAGTGTGTATGGTAAAATTGACGAAAATTTTAAAAGAATAGTTGACTATTTGGCACTTAAAAAATATTTTACATACAAAGTAAAATGTAGTAAATTGAATATATTTTTTATTTATTTCCAAATGTCCATTCGCGAGTCCATTCGACAATATTGTAAAAATTTGTCTTCGTCGTCTATCAAATGACGTTATAAAGTGTGATATTCGCCTTCTTTTTTTTCGTTAATAAATTGGGATGTATCCATATACTTATTTTTTTAATTTTACGTTGTAATTTATTTTATTTGTATCCTGTTTATTCAAAATAATAGCTATTATCGCTAATTCTTCAATTGAAAAATTAAATGCCAGTTTTTGCCGAGTCAAATTTATCTGATAAATTTAAAAGTCGTCCTACACCGACCATGGATCGAGACAGATTGGGTCTAATTCACACTATGGTGCCAGTAACGGTTCGATCTCGCTCCGGTCTCGGTCCGATCAAATATTCTTACACGAGAAACAATGGGAGTATTCACACTATCGTCTCGCCCCAGTTCCACTCCGATATCGCGCCGGTACCGGTTTGTCCGAAAGAATATTTGACCGGAGCGAGATCGGAACTGTCATTAGTCATAACTTACCAATGTCATGGGTCATTAGTAGAGATACGTGATTATCGTGTTTTGCGATAAATGCGATATAGAAGCGATAAATGCGTAATTGTTGTGAATATGTTAAAACTTAGATGCGAAATTGTATTAACCTTTTAACTGCCTGATGCGCTGATGAGTCATTGGCAGTTAAAAGGTTAAAACTGCTGAATATTTTTTTCCAAATATCGTTAATCTTGAAAAATGACTAAGACAATCCTCCCTAACTCTATGCTCGACTCTTGTCTATGGTCTATGATGCCAAACACTAATATAATATATGAATGGACACAAGAAGAAAGCTTTGACAGCTGCCACAAGTAAAACTCGTCAATCGACCATAACAAATATAATAGATAGAAGACAAGAAAAATCGAAATTCATAAAAAAAAACCGTTTGCACGTGCCTCGAAGCCAACTTTCCCCGGAAAAGTTGAACCATCCTGCGGTGAAATAATATTTTCGGGAATATGTGATTTGCGATCGAGTGATTTTTCATGTGCAGATCAATTAAGAAGAACTTATATTCCATTATGTGGAGCAGATATGAAGAAAGAAGTCATGGAGATGACATAAAATGCCATTTTTGCATTCCCGCAAAATAAAATCAAGTTATGTTGCATTTTTGTAGAAATCGTAACCTTATCTCCCAGCAGTATTATTTACGAGTCCAATTATAACCCGTTGGAAATCATGGTTCAAATCAGTCAAATATTTGGACGCATATTTTGATGTATTAATAGATATTTTTAAAACTCAGATATAACAAGTGTAGGAAAAGGAAGAATTTTACAGTTGTATGAGTCTGACACAAATACATTAAAAATTCAATGCAAATTTGTTGGCGAGATATGAGATAAGTTTATTAATTTAATATACACATTAGAACGATCTTGGTACAAATACACTTGGTCCTGCAAATAGCGTTGATGCAGAAAGGTTTTTCAGTACATACAATTTAATTGTGAACGATCGGCGTACTAGATTGAAACAATCGTCAATAGAAAACTTGCTCGATGATCAATTTTAATCATTATTTAAATTTAATTGATGGGTTTCTCCCATTTTAAATTAATATCAAATGTTTTCTATAATATATGTATGTATATCGTTTTGTAAATTATTTTTAAATTAGACTATTTAACTTCAAATTTGTGATTAAGAAATAAACGCTAAATAGATGCTAAAATGTGTTATTTTATTTGCTCCATAACGCTAAATTCAAGAATAAAAATGCTATTTTTTAACCTGTTAAATGCCAACGAATCACCGGCGCGTCGCATTTATACGCGCCGATGAGTGGCAGTTAAAAGGTTAAAAAAGTAGATGCTAAAAACACCTATCTCTAGTCATGAGTCATACATATCCACATTTTTTTTCTTCGTTGCGATTGTTTTTTATTTGTATCTTCATTAAAAAAATGTGCTATTATCGCTAGTTCGTATACCGAAAAATTAAACGCTATTTTGTTGCGAGTTAAAATTATAAACATTCTACCTCGACCGTGGATCGAGACAGACTGATTGTGAGACTAGTAGTGTTGACACAGCGAAATTTGATCGGAGCGAGATCGAACCGTGCCCGTGCCGTTATTAGACTAGTAGTGTGGACACAGCGAGATTTGATCGAACCGAGACTGGAGCGAGATCGAACCGTTACTGGCACCATAGTGTGGATCGGGCCTTAATGACAAACTTATATAATTGATATTTTATGTGTTAAAAGAATTCTTTTAGTATACTGGGCTGAGCGGGCAAATCCAGATCGAACCAGAACAACAATAGAATCGATCCAGGTTTAATCTAACTTTCTGGATTAAAAAATAAATAAATACTGAGACGACTCATCATTATCATCATAGTGCGGCCACAAACAGTCCTCTGCAGAACCATGAGCCTCTTCAACGTCCATTCGAAGGAAAGGGTTACATCCATCTCGTCTGTATCATACATTCACCTCCTCATTCGCTCGATATTGAAGGTAGCATAACCTCCGAGATTCATTTAGAACGCTTATCCAGCGAGATAGGGAGTGTGGGAGGTTTGTAAAGACTGAGTAGTTTTTTTCGGGAAACAGTGGAAAACTACTTTAGACGGGGTTTTTGATTGTACTGGAAATGGATTTCTGGAGTGCAAAGAGTCTATTCCTTCTTTCCTCGCTGGGGTAACTTACCCAAGCGAATTCGAGACTGAGTGCTTTCCTATTTCAGATTGACCCTCTCAGTTCAGCGACTTCAAAACGATATAGAAGTCAACGGAAGACAATGCTGTTAACGTTGCAAAGTGAAGTTCTACATATGCCTCTCCCCGAGGACGTCTATTTGATGTTCTTCGTGTCCTTGTTCTGTTCCTAAAGCTTCCTGGCTCCGAACCGATAAGGTTCATCATGCTCCATGTTTTTGGATAGGGTCGACTATGTAAGAGATAGGGAGTGACAAGCAAACCATGATTTGTAAAAGTAGCAATGAATAGTAGATAAACTGAGTATTAGCCTGCTGTTAAAGGAGTATATAATCTGTAAATAAGTACTAATCAAGTGGCCAATAGTTAAAATAACTAAAATCATTTAAGCATAGTAGTTAGAAGTAGTGAAAAGTGGAACTTAAAATTGATGATTTTTCAAATGAAAACTTCAATGTGCCTCTGAATTTCTTATCTAACTTTGAATAAAGAGGGTATTAAATAAAATTTGGTAATAGGATCTATGAAATTTAAGCAGTGACTGGATTATTACGCCAGAATACAAATGGGCTTTCATAACAAAAACTTATATTATTTTCTTATCACTATCAATACAAATAAAAACTACTATCATATTTTCGTTTTTGCAATCGACAATAATCACACATGTTGCCCTTTTTAATATATCACGATACATATTAGATCACGATCTATATAACAAATACGGCTTTTTAAAAATCGTTTGCACGCTTGGATATGTCATAAAAAACGATTATTAATTGTGAGAATTGATAGTTTTTTAACACCCAAACAAGTGTTTGTGATTTAAATGATGGCAAAAAATGCAATATAATCTAATCTACATGGGAATTCATAAATATATAGACCAGATTTCATTATATTTATTAACAAGAATACGACGAAAATTAGAATACAGTCCATCTCGGTTATAACGATCAATAAATTCTATTTAGTATTCCTTCAGAATAAAGCTTTAATCTTCATCGAATATTGATCATGTATAGCGGGTTAGTTTCGGAATTCGTATTATAAAGATTCGGATTCAAATCCGGATTATATCCAATAGTCTCGATTCAGGTTAAGCCTGATTTTCTGCTCCCGAAAATAAATACACAGCCGTATGAATGAACGATGTCGAATATTTTTGTATTAAAAGTAACCCTAAAAATCATTAAAAATTGCGAGAAAAAAATCCGATTTTATTCGGGTTTGATATTTTAGCTCGCTATATCCGTGATCTTGTCACAATCACGATCAAATGATTTGAATGAAAGTTGTGATATCGTTGTGTCGTTTTTATTCAGTACTTAAAATAATTATAATAATGTAATCAATCGAGTTTTTGTGCAAACGCTTGATAAAAATTATCAAATATAACAATATACAATGGTTTATAATTTCATTAAATTTTTATAATGCACAAGATCAATATTTCAAGACAAATTATGAATTTGAAAAATATTTAAATACAGTAGATCCACGGTAATCCGGCTCCCGTGTAATCCGGCGCCCCGTAGTCCGACATCACAATACAAGTATATTGACCGTTTAAACAAAGTTGTTTTACAAGGAGATAAAAAATAAGACATTGCAGCTAGTAATGGTCGCTATATCCGTGCCATCATCGTAATCTCGATCAAATGATATATCATCGCCATTATCCATGTTAATTGGGTACGATATACCTCCAATTTTAACCTTTTGCACTAGGATGGTTTTTTGTAGATGAATACCGCTAAGTCGACGCTTTTTTTTCGTAAAAAAACAACAACTACGGGACGCCAAAAGCAGAGTTCCAGGGAAGTATTCGAGATGCCAAATTAAAGCCATATTCGTTCAAAAACTGGCGACGATCGCGAGGCATGTGGCCTCCATTCGAGGCGGCGATCTGTCGCGGGACCAAAATGTGCGTCTTTCTCGTCCCGAGGCTAATTCTCCACTCTCATTTGCTCGCCTTCCACCAACTGTAGACGACGGAAAATTTTGGTCCACGCATATTTTTCCATGCAGGTCTCGCAAAATAGTCGTGTTACCGATCTGCCACCTGGGAATTTTCTATTTTAACATACTGCACAACCTTTTTTAATCCCGGAACGCAGCACGTGTAATTTATCTATAAGCCGGTCTTCTGTAAGAACAGTTGAAGAGCGCATTCGTGATCCACTTTTCCGAAAATCTCCTACTAATTGATCAACCAATAATTTCACAAACTCATAATGTGTCATTGGTTTTTCGTGTTTTTCTTCCTTCGAAACTTTATATAGTGGGTAAGAGTTTATCACACATATCTCCGTTCCCTAAAAATATAGTTTTAACATTTCACAATGCATTGCTTTTGGAATTATTCGACGCGTACAAAAACGAACCTGTTTTTAGGGACAATAAAGGCCAAGGGGCAGTCGAAGCAGGTAGATGTTTTGGGGAAAGCCACTGTTGTATTTTGTTATTTAAAACGAGCATTTCATTAATATTAATTATCTTTCTCAGAAACGCATGGGCTTTATGCTTAAACATTATCGACGTTTGGTTTTATCGCGTTGATAACTGTTCAATTCAAATTCCCGATTCCCTGTCTCCTTTTTTATGATTTTTTCCCCAAATGTATTCAACAGATCAACGTATTACTATTTTATTCAATACTGATATATTATTTAAATTATATAAATTATGCATAACGCACGAAGTGATTTCCGAACTGCGGTTAGCGTCTTTCTAGAATATTACATCGGACGTCGTACTAAAATATATTTAGTCTTAACGTATTTGAGTTTCCGTATTTTATTTGTATAATTTTTTAACATAAAAATTTTTAAACTGATTTTTGAAAGTCATTGAATGATGTATGAATCGTGATCTATATTTGTAAGCAATCAGATTGTCCTTTGTGTTGGACATTCAATTAACGTCCTTTTTTGGTCTGTTATCTCTTGCATTTAAGTGCATTAAGATGTTGCAGAACCAGTTGATTGCCTATCTAACTTTTTTCAAAAACATATAATGCATTTAAGTGCATAAATTTAACCTTTGATAACTTTGATTTGTAGTTTATATTTTATAAATCTGAACGTAACAAAAACTCAATATTTTTAATATGGAGGAAAAAATATCAATTTTCTAAAGTTTGTGTGGTTTATGATAAACGTGGTTTTATTCGGTATTTCTATCAACGTATGTGCTTGTTCGGAAATATTTCAAAGATTGTTTGATTTTTACGTCGATTATGACACAATTATAGTTTTTAAATGATACAAACAAATTAATGGAAAATATCAATGTCAAAAAATGGTAACATCAAAAATAGCGATATGTTGAACACTCAATTATAAATCATCTTCAAGCCAAAAAGCCTTATTCAAATAATATTATCATAGTTTAGCCATATACGGACTGATATGGGAAGCCAACACACAATAACGATCCATCCCTGGATTATGGATATGGCGCCATATTTTTATTTGCATGCTAAAAATACTGTTTTTTTTTTAATCTAAAGTCGTCAATATCAAAAATATTTTGCACAGTATATGTGCAAAAATGTGCTCGTAATAAGCGTGAAATTAGAGCAAAAATTGATCTCGCTATAGCCGTGATCTCGTCATAATCACGCCAATGACATTATGTCACGCCATAAAACAATTTTGAACTGCTTAAATTGATTAGATTGCAGTCATGCGATGCAATGATTCGATAGGTTTAAAATAAATCATTCTATAATACGTGCTATGATATCATGTGCAATAATCTGAAACCGCTTTCATGTTAATCATACAACATATCGCAGCTTATCAAGAACACCATATCGTTTGCATACCACGATTGGCGTTTAAAACAATACCAGATTCAATGGCGATGATATAATGATATTTCCCAAATGATCTTACGATGCAGTCGTGGTAAATGATTCATTTTGATTCATGGAACGCTATTGATATGAGATTTTGCACATCCCTCGACGCTTGGCAAACATCATAAATCCTGATAAAGTCATAACTCAAACTATAGCTTTGAAAATTTATAACAATATAACATTAAAGCTTTTGGGTGTCCGAACTAGGAGTTCCATTAAACAAATTGAGATCTGGGACGCAGGGCATAAACGAGGCTGATTTAAATATAGCCCGGAATTTTGCTGTACAAATTTATTCGCGCGATATTATTGGATCCAATCAAACGCTTGGGTCCAGGGCCGTAACTAGGGCGTTGCAAAGCAAGCGCCCGCCGCGGGTGTGACAGGGCTTGGGGCGCAAAACGCAGCAAAAGCGGTCCGAAAAGCGGACCGATTGAGCATACAGACCTTATGGCCACTCCGTCCTCTTTTAGGGCCCTTTGCGGCATTTTCTCTGATCTGTTCGATCACGGAAGCAACGTAGTATATAGACATTGGGTCGGGTACTTTTGGGAGTATCTTTGTATATTATTTTAAATCAAACATTATAATTTAATATATTGCATTTATAATAGTATTAGTTAACTTTAAAAAATAAATTGGGGGGGCATTAAGTTAGATAATTGCCACGGACGTTTCATACCCTAATTATGGTTCTGCTTGGGTCTTAGCGCTTTGAACTCCAATATTGACATTTTTACTCCAACCTCGATTACAATTATTTAGAGCTATTCTGATGATGTTTTTTTTATTTTTTGAAACATCGGAGCAACTTTTCTAGAATAAATTTTTCATTCTACGACAAACCATTTATTAACTTCTTGGAATATTCCGCACAATTTATATATCCACATTTGTACCCTGTTATGGAAGTTTCTCTACTCAGGGATTGATTAGTATCCAGAAGCTTTCTATCTGATATAATAAATGCATTTCTAATAAAGGGAACTATGTATAAAAATAATGAAATCCATTTGTATATTTATATATCGCTAATAAATTCGTTCGGCAAAATTCCGGGTTATATTTGAATTGGCTCTTATCAACACAAAAATCAGCCAAACTCTCTTTCGTGTTCTTAATTTAGACGATGGCGAAGAAAACGACTAGAATGTACTTGTATGCATTGTTGATAAGGCTAGGAAATGGATTTCCCGAGGGAAAAATATATGTGCGAAAAACCGTCTGTATTATTTGATGGACGTGTAATTTGACACATCTTAAATTCGTGTAATTATTTGAGATTCGATATGGAATACGTTTAATACCGAATTTAATATAGGTCGAATTTCATGCATATTAAAATTGAAGGAAGCGGATTTTGTTCGTATTATTTTCATATGTGAAAGTAAAATCATTTTCATTGATCGATGTAAATTTACAATGCCAAAAATTGCATTGTTTTTGATAAGCGCACGTTTGGTATAATACGATAGTTGTTGTTTGTTTTGTAAACATTTCTTATCGTGGTGGGATTTTCGCCTTTTTTTAGGCCTGAAATTCTGCGAGTTTCTTTTTTCTGAAAATTTTAGCGATTAGTTTGGTTTAGTGTGCGGTATGCGTCATCCAAGAATTCTGACGTCATTAAGAGAGACGTATATAAATATATACGGCTTTTGAACGGTTAGTATGCCACAGTGGTCGAGGTGAATGGTTGTGTCTTGTGAAGTTGTTTCGTGATGACCACACATTCACCGCTTGAAAATCGAGTTACTTTACGACGAAAACATTTCGAAATCCGATCGTGCTAAAAACGTTGTGCAAAATTCACCAAATCGAGAACGATCCCGATAGAACTTAAAAAAGTTAGTATGCAAATCGATTTTTTGATTATTTCGAAAAAGTGCTCAGTGTCTGCGTTCGTTGCGGAGTTTTCGCGCCATTTTTGTCGTGCGTGTTTTTGCAAATGGGCATCCATTAAAACCCACCATCGCAACAATCCACCGTCGGAAAAACCCTACATCAACGAGACGCGATTAATTCATTTGAATCTGGTTTCTGACGTGGAAAAAATGCGATGTAAAAATTGAACCAGTTGAACTTTAAATCTGTAAAATTCGCACATTTCGCGTTCGAAATATTTCCGAAAAAATATTTCCACAATCGAAAATCAATTCGAAAGATTTCGCTTGGGTCTTGATTTTTGTCAAATTTGAATTTAAATTAATATCGCTTGTCGAAATTTATGCTAATCACCATCGAACAGGTTGTATCTGTGGACGTTGCATACAAGTTTATAATATGATATTTTTCAATAACGACATGGCGTCAATTCCAATACAAATTTGAGCCAAATAAGAAGCGACGACCTCGCACAGTCCGGGCGATTGAACTTGATCGAATTTGATCAGAACGATTTCCATTTGTTTAAAAACGAAATGAAAAATTGTTTTTTTTTTTCCTGTGGAAATCTCTCGTGAAAAGGGACACTAACAGCGAAATCCCGGATCAAAGCACTCTCGTCCTTTGGGATGAAGGCAGGGTGCGATGTAAATATAAATTCAACTTCAGTGAAAATCAATATCTGCCTCTTACATCCAAGCATTTATATCCCACCCAGTGCGAATTATTGCAATTTTAATTTCTAAGCGCAAAAACATTACATTATTATCATCGGGATCGGCTTGGAAAATTTGTTTAAAATTAAAATATTTCATACATCCCGGACAAAGTTTCATCTCGGGCATTTGAGACGTCCTATTAGTACCACTTTGCATGGAAACGGGTAGCACAAAAGAGCTACGACGATAATTGAATCAGGGTAGAATTAGTGTGGAGGAACTGTAGCCAGAATCGCCAGACCGACGCTAAATTATACTCGGGAATCGAAAGAAGGATCCATCCATAATAGATAGAGCTTTTGAGCAAATTTTTGTATCAAAGCGATTTGATACAAAAATTTTTTGTATCAAAACTATTTTTATGATTTAAATGTGGAATAAATAAATTGCTTAGAAATTTGCTGTAAATCATTCATAAATAATATCCATGATATAAATAAAAATTTCGCGCGCTTTTTAATGTGCAGCTAAACGCTGAGATTGAATTGAATTTAGTAAATACGAGATGCGGCAGGGAAACTTCCTTATTTGAAACGCACACCCCGAAGCAAAAATTTAGTCCGAAATTATTGGGGTGGCGCTCATTTGAAAGGGTGGGATTTAATGTTTTTAATGTAAGTTTGGTAGTATGATGATGCAATGGACGATGGTAGAACGCGTGTTAATCTTAGAAGCATCAAATTAGGTAGTTTCCCTGCCGCATCCTGTATTATACGTATTGTAGATCATAGTATATAATTTTTTATTGACTTCTGGCTGTATTAAATGTTTGCTTTTTGTGTTGATTGATTGTTTTTATTGTAAATCTAATCGTCGTCTAATCTTTTTTCAGATATGGACCGTAAAATGTTTGTGTTCTGTTTGTGCTTAATCACGATCCTGCCGGAAATATTTTGTAGCGAACAGCACAAGACCAAGAGTGAACATGAAATTAGACATCACGGGTCGCAAGTCCATCCACCCGTAATCGCCAAAGACATCATGGAAATCTTCCAGCAGAAAGAAGCAACCGTTGCAAAGAAAGAAGAAACCGCATCGAACAGACAAAAAAGACAATTTTTCCCGTCGTACGGGTTCCCCGGCGCCCAATTCAATTTGAATCCTTACAACAGTCCACTGTATCAACCCATTCCAATTCCGATAGTATTCATTATTAACCTGTGTCAGAGGCCTCAAGGTTCTGACGGAGCACCCAATACGTCCTTGGATGATAGATTCCTTTTCCCGGATGATTCGCGATTAGCGAGCAACTTCATACCGGGTATCCAGAATCTAATTCCAGTGCCGCTTCCAACTCAACGACCTCCACAGCAGCGACCACAGATACCAAATCAGCGACCTTCGTATCCCACAGCTGAAAGGCCGCGACCAAATCCACCGACGATAAACACCATCGATGACATCAACGACTATGAAGACTATGGAGATTCCCTCACCGGGATCTCGTTCCAGATCCCGACGACGATGAGGCCGCCCGTCAGGCCTCCTCCTCCGCTGCAACACAACTCCAATCAGAACAACGGAGGCCAACAGATGCAAGGCGACGGATACAGACCGTCCGCAAGCAATGTCAATATACAATCTGCGAGAAATCCGCCGCCGCAAATCGGCGACAGAAGCTCCAACACATTAACACCATCTGCCTCGATGAAAATGGACACGAATTGCAATCTGGCCGTAGTGCGATGTTGTGCTGCAGGAGTGAGGAATCGCGATCGATGCTTCCAGCAGTTTGGATGCACCGACCGCTATTGGGACGTCCATCCCTGTGATAATCCAAACTACGCCCTAATAAAAGACCAGCTCGGAGCGCTGTCCGGAGCCAATCAAAGATCCTAGATCGCGTTTAGTGCTAGCATTAATTATGCCATTTTCTATCCAATAAATAAAAAAACAACTAGTGGTGTAGCTTTTAAGTATCACAAAGTGTTCCTGTATATAAAACTATTACTATAAAAACATATACCTGCCACTGTTCGTGTAATTTTATAACAACCATCGAGTATATTAGATTATTTATTTCCTTAGCTTTATTATGATATTTAAATGTTTTTCATTTGCATTTATACTTTCATTTATAATATCGACGATCGTCGAATCATCGATCGGCGTTGTGTTGCGCATTCGAAAGATCTGAACTATGTACGTTTTCACGCATTGGATGAGTTATTGTGCTGGAAATTTTAGAGTGTTATTGACACTTTGAATTCAAAATCACGATAAATCGTTCGATCGAAAATGCTGTCTGTGTTAACATATAGTAGAAAAAACATATATTTTTTAATATATTTTATTAAAAAAACAATATAAACGATTCAACATATCCTATTTGTTTTATTCAAACTGTTTAAACGCCCAAAGTGCGCCCAATTCTGGCATTGAATATCGTGTAAAAACACGCACAAAGATGTAGTGATTGTCTGATACGAAGCATTTGTGCGAATATAGTGTGAAATCCTATTTAATCCTAGATCATTAGTCTCACAGACTACATTGTGAATGTTGATAAATTTGGGTTATATCCGCAATCAATGTGCGAGAATGCTTTTTATGCATCATTCGAATCGCAGCATATGCGGGATTCCTCATCAGCGGGTTAATGGCATCGCTTCTTCATCGTCGATGCTTTATTTGAAATCATGCTCTATAACAACATCCAATATGATTTACCAATTGCTAAATTCCGCATTTTTTCCCAGCGTGCATGGATTAATTTTGTTGGAAATTCTTAGATCAATCATTGTACGTTGTTATCGTGCTTTCTGTACACAGTTCATGCGGCATCATATTCTAATCCAATATGCTTTTGAAAGAACCGATATAGATTCGCCTCATTGTCGACAGACGAGAAATAAGGATGCTCGATAGTGAGTAAAGGTAACGTTTTATAAATACATTTTCTACGCATTATGGTCGTTTGGCTTAAATATCTTCTTCGTTCTTCTCTTTTGGGTTAACAATTGAATCTATGCTAAAATGTATGCGTTTATGTCAGAGTCAAGGACGCGTTTTTACTAGTTGAAACTAGTTTACACTGCATGTCTTTGTTATAATAAATTTTAACTAGACAAGGCTCGTTAAAACTGTTTTAACTAAGATCAAAATTCATCCAGCTAACAACTAGTTTCAACTAGTAAAAACGCGTTCTAATTAAATACAAATTTTGACTGTAACACGTATCAATCTTTTATGCTTTGTGAGTGAATATCAATTGCATAAAAATTTCGCATAAACATGCTCCAAGAATCGATCGAGAAATTTCGCATTTATCTTTGATTTAATTGGCAGAGCCATCTGTGATCGAATAGTGAAAAAAAATAACAATTAAATTATGCTAGTCATTCATAGTTTTCACTAACCATCTTCAAATAGCTCATATTCTAACTGTTTTTATTTTGAATGGTAATGATATTTCATCATAGTAAATATCTTGTTTTGTCTATTTGCAATGAAATATTTTTTCTTGATTTTTTTCTTTCTAGATAACTTTTTCTTGATTGTTGTTTAGATTTTGAAATCATTGATTAATTATTTTTTCGTGGTTCTTTTCAGATGTGTTGCCCAAGCTGAACATATGGACAATTTTTCTCCTCGTCATGCTGATACTTCCCAAAAATGAAGGAATCCCAATCGATCGAAATGAAGGCGATGGATCCAATCTCCAAATTCGAGCTGCTGTCTCCGATGATGCCTCTTTCATTAAAGAATTACTATCGAAGGAACATAACGAAGAAATAATGTCTTCTATCAGGAAAAAGCGAGAAACATCAGCGTCGTCATCAGACGAATCAACCAGCACCTTTGACAAATATTTCTTCGTTTATCTTACACCGCTTCTATCGGCTACCATTCCGATTAATATTCCAATGTCAATATACTTCTTTTTCTTTCATAACGCTGCTAAAGTCGTCGAAACCCCGGCAGTCGACTTGGATCTGGATTTTTCCATGACGGAAAGCGATCATCCAAATCCGACGATGCTCCCGCCTGACATTAAGCCCACGGAGAGATTTTATTTCCCCGATGACCCAATTTTCAATAAACCCGAATCACAAATCCCGGTAGTACCACCAAAACCTACCGTCAAAACGAGCACAACACCCAAGGCGATCAATTCCATGGATGACATCGAGGATTACGACGATGACGACGACACACTCACGGGAATTTCTTTCAAAATACCCAAAACTGAAAGACCACCCGTCAGACCACCGCCACCACTACAACACATTGTGTAAAATCATCCCCAAATCCACTTCATCGTCTTTTGATAATTCGTATTGAAATATGAATGCGTCGAAGCCTAATTGTTGATATTAACTATGATACTTTTGATATTAATTATTACGTAATCTAATTGTAAAATGTGTACAGTTATTTTAATAGAAATTTTCGATCTAAATAATTTCGCAGTGAATGCAAAACTCGATTCCTGCGAAAAATATGAACGAGATAACTTCAAAAGGCGACTTGCTAATAATTGTGAAACATAATGAACATAGTAAAGTTATAATAGAGCGAAGAAATAGCCGTCCATTAGATAGCGAAGAACGCAAAGAAAATTCAACGATTCAAAAACATTAAATATCATTTTCAGTATTAATATAATTATAAGGCTAATTTTTGTCTAACGAATTGAGTCATTTTCGCGACAAGAAAAAATATTTAGACATTTTTTTCGATATTTTCTTGCAATCAATATGTTCCGAAATCTATTATTTAAAATAAATATATACAAAACATCCCCTTTCAACCCTCATAATATTCTGCAATCTTATAGATAAAATACCGTTGATATCCTGGCGATTATATCGAAAAACTAGGTCGGTCGCTAATGGCTAATATGTCCATGAAATTTTCCTAAATAGCTGTATTATATTATTTATATATTTTACAAACGATAAAAGTATGTGAGGTATGTATGCTATGATATTTATTAAACGAGGAAAATCTAATATTTAATTTATAAATTATAGTTTCATCCTTAAAAAGTGTACTGTGGAAAAAAATAGATAATAAATAAATAAAGACGATGTGGTTGTTTTTGCATCCCCTTCAAACATTCAATCAGGCGTTTGCCTTTGGAGAGATGATTTTTTTTAGATTTGTGACGTTGATTTAAGTCAGTGGTTCTCAACTGGTGCACCGATGCACCGCGAAAAAATTGGTAAAAACGAAAATTTCTGCAAAATAGTGAAAAATTAAAAAGACGAAATTATTAGACCGCAAAGTGTTAATTCGTGATTTTTTCAAGATCTGTTTTATTAGAAATACGCCTCAAATTTAAAGCGATTTCAATTTAATAAAAAAACATCAACATAACCAAATGTTGTGATGAGTTTTGACCCACGATAAATACATCAGTGTGTGGCGATACGTTGTTGGAAATAGTCTAGTCATATAAATAATTCCAAATTGATCATTCATCATTGAGTAAGATTTGTGTTTTAAGTACTAATAATTTAGTAATCTAAATTGGTAATTGTCAATCCGAAGCATTAATGAGGTTTCATAAGTCAAAATCATTTCATTAAATAATAATCCGAAAGCATTTCAAATAGGATGATTGATTAAATTCCATTGATTTTAATTACTGAACTGAATATTACAAATTTATATGATATGCCTCGATCATAAAATCAAATCAATTGATCACCAATTAAATTCTATCAAGAATATAAATGGGTTTTATTCAGTTTTTCTTCATAATCGACAATATACGAAGTTTATGATAAAATGCGATAATTTCATAATTCACATTCGGCATATGGTTTAATTTTAAATGAATTTTCCTTAAGCGTGTTTTATATTTAATAAGGTCAAATTTTTTACACGAATATATATTTTGATATTGCAGTGTTTAAATTTATATTTCGATTGAATCCACAATAAATCCATTACGATGTAAGTCTTCAAATGCAGAATCGTACATAAATAGATTGGAATATCTGTTTTCATATAATTTCAGCAAAAAAACACAATGATTTGATGGTTATAAAAAGTGGACGTGGTACGAACGCGTGACGGTTGTTTGGTGCGGGCGGTGGCAGATTTAAAAATTGGGCCCCCTCCATTCTTATAAAAACGTGTTTTTAATATTTAGAAATGTATTCATCTGTGTCGCTATACGTTATGATTGATATATCTGAATATTTTCTACTCTTATACATCATTTTGTTAACAATCAGTTGTATGTCCAATTTCAGATATGATTCCATTCGAATTTGCTGTATTTCTTCTAACATTATCAGTTGGTTTTTCATTGCCATACGAAAAGAGTTATCCTGAAATGAAGGAAGTGATCAATGTTCAGACGAACAGACAAGAAAATGATAATCAACATGGCTTAAGGAATGTTAGAAGACATTACGATTTATACGAAGAAAAGCTAAAATTACAAAATGTTAATTCAGAAATGATTTCATTGCGCAACGAAACACTTTCTAAAAGAAATGTAACATTTTTAACATTTAAAGTTGTTAAAAGAATCCCGAAAAGATGTCGAGAATATCAGGGAACACATTATAACAGAATGAATGGTATAAACACAACGAAATCAATACCATCTGTTAGTAATGATACAAAAAAAATTATAAAAGAGTCGGTGACAACAGGATCGGTAACAAAAGATTCTGTGACAACAGAATCGGTGACTACAGAATCGGTGACTACAGAATCGGTGACTACAGAATCGGTGACTACAGAATCGTTGACTACAGAATCAGCGACAACAGGATCGGCGACAACAGATTCGGTGACAACAGGATCGGAAACAACAGAAAAAGTTGAAGATTCTAGTGATTATGTATTAACGTTGTATGATTATGACAACACGCTTACCGGAATCTCATTTGCCATTCCACCAACAATGCAACCCCCAATTCAACCAATTCCACCCCTTGATCATCATCAATCACACACGAAACATTGTACGTAAAGCATATTATGATATTCATATACTTTTTAAACCAAAATAAACATAATATTTGATCAAGAAGACACTTTTTCAATCGAATATGAATCTAATTTATTTGCTATCCCTATATCCTTTGGCGTCTTATAATAAAATAATGCAAAAATTATTTGAAGTAAATAATGTCCTTATTATAAAATATCAATTACCGTAAAATAAAATCAGACTAGAAGAAAATGATTGAAGCGAAAGGAAATGAAGAAAGAAAACCTGTCTCGGTAAAGTCACAAGTACATATGTACTACAAAATTCTACGTTGTGCGTAGGGAATCCATATGGAAAATTTCGGGATTGAAAATTTTATCCAACATAAATCATACACCTCACCAGCACGATGAAAGCTACTAAATCGAGACATTCCCGCCGAAATCTGGACACTTGGAAACAGTGGCGTAACTACTAATTGACGAGCTTAGGCGACGCCTATGGCCTGTAACTGTCTAATCTATGTATACATATATACAGTACATTACATGTTTATCAAATTGTTATATTAGCCTTTCCCCACCGGTGATGTATTTACTACACCTCGACTCTAATAATGGGAATATCGATATGAAATATAACAGATACGGGGTTCATATTTTTTGTATTCCTCCGTAATATAATCACGAATCAAGTCAAAGTATTATAGTATATAAATATTCATTTGCAGCGACGGAAATAAATAATTTGTCGGGGAGTCGGGGAATTTGCGAGTTTTACTCTGTGTCTCAGCAGAAATTTGCGTTAAACTTAGGAAGTTCACCAGTGGTGAATCACCACTGAGACGTTTCTATTAATTCAGTAGTTCTTTGGAAGAGATTTCTTCTTCATATCACAAGTTCTCCGATGGTTCAAGTTGTTAAAGGAGGGCCGAGAGGAGGTCGCCAACGGACCCTGCAGTCAATCTTCTGAATAGTCGAAAATATGACGTGTGTGTATGATTATTTGAACTCTGATCAACTTTCAATGGATAACAGAAATTCTAAACATAACAAAAACAACCGTTTATCGTATTATAACTGAATATTTGAACACAAAGACGCATGAAAACATCATCAAGACAACGCGCCAAGTCACAGCGCCTTCGTTTTCTATGATTTCCTAGCCAGGACCTGCACTCCATTAATTCCCCAGCCTTCCCTTCCATGGCCCTGGCCTGCTTAGTCTTTATTTTTAACCTCTTGGCTGCCGCCGGTTTGATAAAACGGCACCTCCAATTGACGTGTGTTTTCAATGCAAAAAAAAGTACTTTTACTAATAAATAAATATGTTTCACTTGCATAATTGGTGAGCCACAATCAATCAGAGTATAATTTGCATGAAAAAACGACACTTTATTTTTACTTGCCACACAAATATTAAAGAAATTTAAAAAGTTCAGTATAAATGATGAAGTCCGTATCAATTCCACTTTTGCAATCACATAAAACAAAAAACTTAGTCCAAAACGACTAATTTTCTACGGAATGTACTGTTTGAAGAGTGGTCTGCATTTGAAGAGCAAAAGACTTTCATCGATGCACAATTTTTTGAAGGATGAAGTTTATTGTTAAAATTACGTTCAATCATGTCTGTAATTTTTTTAATACAATTTATCATCAGTAGCTTATTCATTATTATCCGAAAAATGTAAAAATTTCATAAGCATTTGAAACCTATTGCGTGGCATCTTGTTAGAATAAATAGACGAATGCAATAAAATATCAACCAAAATGGACCAAAATTATTTTTGGCTATTTCTTGAATTTCTTGATATCAGCAAACAAACGGCTGATATGTACATTTCGTCGATATTTGTATCGTACCACTCGTCTATTCTGTAAGAATTTGATTCCGCTGGTAGTTTGATTTTTATATATCGGTATTGCTTATAAGTTTCTTCAATGATGAACTCCATAATATCTTCTGACATATATTTTTTGAAAAAAAAAAATATTTCGGATTTTTCCCAATCATTTATGATTATTCACGCTATAAATATTTTAAAGGATTGCTTACTTTCTATCGATTAAAAATTAATAATTTATATTTTTGAATAAATTTGGTATTTTTGACAATTTCTATTTGTGTCAACCCTGACGAAATGTTTCGAATATATCCTAAACTAAGAAAAAATATTTACAGTTTTCGATGTTTTTGATGTTACAAAATGATTCCGAACGATACTGTTAAAAAATCGAAATGAATTTCCCTTTTGTTTAGGGAATAGGAACAAGTTAAATATCGCAAAGGGTTCATAAATGACGTTTTGAAATTCCAAAATTATAAATTGTTTTTGTGCATACCGTGTCTTCTTTAAATCTGTTTTATTAGAAATACGTCGCAAATGTAAAGCGATTCCAAATTAAAAAAAAACAACAACATAACTAAATGGTGTGATGAGTTTTGACCCACGATAAATACATCAGTGTGTGGCGATACGTTGTTGGAAATAGTCTAGTCATATAAATAATTCCAAATTGATCATTCATCATTGAGTAAGATTTGTGTTTTGAGTACTAATAACATAGTAATCTAAATTGGTAATTGTCAATCCGAAGCATTAACGAGGTTTAATAAGTCAAAATCATTTCATTAAATAATAATCCGAAAGCATTTCAAATAGGATGATTGACCAAATTCCATTGATTTTAATAACAGAACTGAATGTTACAAATTTATATGATATACTTCGATCTTAAAATCAAATCAATTGATCACCAATTAAATTCTATCAAAAATATAAATGGGTTTTATTCAGTTTTTCTTCATAATCGACAACATACGAAGTTTATGATAAAATGCAATAATTTTATAATTTACATTCAGCATATGGTTTAATTTGAATGAATTTTCCTTAAGCGTGTTTGATATTTAATAAGGTCAAAGTCTTTAAATTCAGAATGGTACATAAATAGATTGGAATATCTGTTTTCATATAATTTCAGCAAAAAAACAGAAAGATTTGATGTTTATAAAAGGTGGACGTGGTACGATCGCGTGATGGTTGATTGATGCGGGCGGTGGCAGATTTAAAAATTGGTCCCCTCCATTCTTATAAAAACGTGTTTTTAATATTGAGAAATTTATTCATCTGTGTCGCTATACTTTTTGATCGATATATTTTTGAATATTTTATGCTTTTATACATCATTTTATTAACGATCTGTTGTATATTCAATTTCAGATATGATTCCATTCGAATTTGCTGTATTTCTTCTAACATTATCAGTTGGTTTTTCATTGCCATACGAAAAGAGTTATCCTGAAATAAAGGAAGTGATCAATGTTCAGACGAATAGACAAGAAAATGATAATCACCATGGCTTAAAGAGTGTTAGAAGACATTACGATTTATACGAAGACGAGTTAAAATTACAAAATGTTAATTCAGAAATGATTTCATTGCGCAACAAGAGACGTACTAAAATATTTGTAACATTTTCATCATGTAGAATGTTTAAAAGGAAACTGAAAAGATGTCGAAAATATGAGAAAACATATTATAGCAGAATTAATGGCAAAAACACCACGAAATCAATACAATCTGTTAGTAATGATGCAATAAAGATGACAACAGAAAAAGTTGAAGATTCTGGTGAAGATTATTCAATGTATTATGATTATGATGAAACGCTTACTGGAATCTCATTTGACATTCTGCCGACAATGCAACCCCCAACTCATCCAATTCCTCCCCTTGATCATCATCAATTACATACGAAACGCTATAAGTAAAACAAATTATAATTGTATTCAATTTTCAATGCTTCACCTTCTTGATTTGCATTTAAATCAGAAAAATTGACACGAAAGAGTCTTCCTTAGTTACAAAAGTCATCTACAATAATTAATATCGATTAGTTCTTAAGAATTATTATATATATACATATTAAAGCAATACAAACATATTTTTTTAATCGGAAATCAATCTAATTTATTTGCTATCCCTATATCTTTTGTCGTCTTACAATAAAAATATGCAGTTCTCGTTCAAAAATTATTTGGAGTAATTGATGTTATTATTATGAAACATCGATTATCGGAAAATAACATCAACCTCGAAGAAAATGGTATGTTTTTTTTATAATTCAAATTTTAAGAATTTTAAGAACATGTTCACATCATATCGACTCTAAAATAAATTATTTTGAAATTTTGATTACTTTATGGTCCCTCTGATATATTGCACATTTGTGTTCAAAAAAGCAGTGGTTGTGTACTGAAACACATGTAAAATCATTCAAACTGTGAATACAAATAGATCGAATCTCTTCAAAAAGCGCACGATACGATGTGCCTTGAAAAAGAGATAGAAAGGCCAAATAAAGCGAAATTTTAAGATCTATTGATTTGCGTTTTCATCACAATCGCCGTATTATTATTGTGTATGACAAGTTTCAAGGAAAAATTTCCTAGTTTTTTTTTATTTCACCTAAGCCTTGATGTAATTTGAATTTAAAATAGCAGTGACATCGACAAAACCAGATGCTGTGATGAGTTTTTGAGCAAGATATGAAGACCAGTCAGTTTTTGTGCGTCTTCGGCAGTAGTATGATCTTTGGGAGAGTCGAGTGAGTTTTGTGTTTTAAGTACTCATAAATATCGATCTAATCCCGTATTAAATTGGCCTGCTGATTGGTCGAATGTCATGGATCTTGATTGTTTAAATGCATCAAAATAAATTAAAAGTGTATTGATTTCAATAAAAACTAGACGATTGATTGATGTGGGCGATGGCAGATTTAATAATTCGCCACGCTATTCGTATAAAAATGCTATCCAAACACAAGGCCTAGATATTAGAACTGTATAATGTTTATATGTTACGTTTTTTCAAATTATATAAGCTAATTTGTTTAAGTAGAAAGTATTACAATTTTAACCATGTGCTGATATTTATTACAAAAACGGATTTTGGTGTGCATTTTGGGCATATGGAATAATGGCCACGCGCCAATTATGGCAAAAATTGAATCATATTAATGTGTTTGATGTCTATATGATAAGTCATTTTTTTATATTTCCAGATATGATCCCATTCAAGCTTATCATATTTCTTCTGACATCGTCAGTCGGTCCTTCGTTGCAATATAAATTGAATAATTTAGAAACGAAAGGATTTATCAACGATCGGCGAAATAGCGAAGAAGTGCATATTTATGATCCTCACGAGCATTCTATTAGATTGATATCGTTGGACAAAGATCATCATGGTTTGAAGAACGCTGGAAAGCAAATTCTAAGACCGAAAAGAAGTCGCAATGTGGGTGCAGGTCAATTGAATGCACCAAGTTTCAACATGGAAATAGTTTTAATGCACCTTAACGTGTTTTTAAAAATACTTGTATCTTTTGGTGATTGTGTATTATTTGATAGATGTCGGGAAAGCGATATAAGCAATGCGAAGGAAAATGAAATGAAAAGTGCAACAAAAACGACAACAGAATCAGTTGATTTGACAACAGAACCAATTGATTCGACTACAGAATCTCAAGATGATAATGAACTGTATTATGATTATGATTATGATTATGAAGAGAAACCAGCTGGAATCTCCTTTGATATTCCCTCAATATCGAAACAGGCAACCGGTCCAATTCCACCCCTTAAGCATTAATGAACAAATAAGAAGTACGATTGATTTTTTTACATTTTCGATGCTTTTCCTACTTGATTTGTACTTAAATCGGAAATAAATACATAAAAAGAGATTAGTACGTAAGAAATATTATATACTTTTATAAAAATAATATAAAAATACTGAATAGTCCTTCTAATTGATTTAATAACCCTCAACCCTTTGGCATCCCAACAATAAAAGCATGCAATATCCGTTCAACATTTATTTAGAATTAATGATGATAGATTGATTACCATTCGTTAAATACAAATAATAAATAAATCATCATCGAAAGGGCTGGTATAAAATCTCTCCGAAGCTTTTCATCTTTGTTTATTTCCATCTAAATTTGGCGTTGTACAAACACGTTTACACTCTTCATTCTTAGCAGAACGAGAAGCGAGTCCGCCGTGCAAACATTGCGATTGTGAAGTATATGGCGACCGGAAAATAACAACAGCCCCGAAGAAAATTGTTGAAGAAAAAGGAAATGAGGATAGAAAACCTGCGCCGGTGAAGACACAAATACTACAGAATGGGGAAACAAAATGCTCCGTTGGGAGCTCTTGTCTGTGGAAGTGTGCTTAAACATATTTCAACGAGAAACCATCGAGTAAGAAACAATGTTTTTTATCTGAAATTATATTCGTTAAGTCGCCTTCGGTTTCTCATTTGTAGGTCACGTATCTGTGAGAACACTCAAAAAATGTATATAGCAGTCTGAATGGATTCTAATCTATATTCACAATAGCCCCAATAAGCAAAAGATTAAATATTTTATATGTAGAAACAATATTTATTCAGGCTATTAATTCTAGATCGCTAATCATATTTTTGAGTTGCACAATCACTACATATTAGTCTCACAGACTAACAGAATATTGTGATTCTAGGCCGCCAAAATTGTAATGAATCAATAAATGTTCAGTAATAAAAATACTTTTTATAACTGCCATGGCGATTGTGTGTATGTCGTTATTTCTATAATATGAAACCTTGTATTATTTTCATAATATTTCGGATTACAAGTACTCCTTTCCAAAAAAAATCCGGATTACAAGGGGTCGCGGGCAGTACCCTATAGTCCGACACGTTACAAATGTATGTTAATGTATACATATATTCAGTGCGTATATGTTTTTCAAATTGTTATATTAGCCTTTCCCTACCGGTGGTGTATTTACTACACTTCGACTCTAATAATGGGAATATCGATATGAAATATAACAGATACGGGATTCAGAATTTTTGTATTCCTCCGTAATATAATTACAAATCACATCAAAGTATTATGATATATGAGTATTCATCTGAAGCGGCGGAAATAAATAATTTGTTGGGAAATCGGGAATTTTGCGAGTTTTGGATCATTCTGGGATGACCCCTTATTTTTTATATTTCAGGCCAATAATAAGAATATCAAGGAATGTTTTCAGTAAAGTCTCGGATGAAAACCTTTAAAATCCAATAAAATGGCTTGATTACAGTCTATTCTGAATGTTGTACGCTGTTACAAATACCGTGAAAAATCCGGCATTTTGTTCAAGCATGAATGTGAACTTGCAGAAAAGGATAAACAGTCGAACCGTCGTGAGAAGACTAGTTCTTCCCGCCGGTTTCCCAGCGGTATCGCAGCAGGGGAGTCTTCTTCCAAGGCAATAAAGATCTTTACAAAGAAGATGTCTTTATGTTACAATTTGATTATATTTTTCGGACCTTCCGCGATCCGATATCAAACGTACTCGCGTGAGGCTATTCATTTTGGAGTACACCAATAGTGCGGAGCGCCAATATCATTCTCAACTTATAAATATGCCTCAAATATTTATATCATAAAATTGTTAAAGCACCTACAACACGTTTTCTCGATATTTTCATCATATATTGAACAAAAATCATCGAAATCGAGACGAAATCTGTCGAATCTATATACAATAAAGCAATAGTTTTAGCATCAACTCAATATATAACACGTATATGAAAATTTACATCTTATTAATAGTTCAAGTACGATGGCCTGCCAATGGTTTTTCCTTATACATTCATTAAATCTCGTATAAACCTGTTTTTATAACAAGAAAACATCCAAACAAGGTTATTTATATTAATGTATAAGAATTTTATAGTTGTGTAGTAATTGATAGAATATTGCTGTTGGTTTTATTATAAATTGGTTAATTCATATACTTTTTTGTAAAACAAAAAACTGTCCAACGGGAAGTCGTTGATCAGGATGAAAGCAGATTTTGGAGGCAGGCGTTCGTGCAGCGGGTAACACATTCATCACCAGACTCAATGCCGTCATCCAGGTCAAAGATGACTTTATCGAACAATAAGCAGGGATTTATACAATCCCATGGTTTACCAGCTTAATATTTTAGATTTTATCTCGTCAAAATATTGAATACACAACCCTATTTTATATTTATTATCGCGGTCAAAAAATATTTTTGCTTGATTAAGTGACGCGTCTCATTTTGCTAATGACTCGTTCACAGCGGACATAATTTGAGAAGAATCAGCTCGTTATACAGTGAGTTAATATTTTTGCATGCTTTTTATTTAATAAATAGCCGATAATTTTGTTGTTGAAGGGATTTTAGATTGGTTGAAGAAAAGTTTTGTAAAATACAGCTTGGTAATGTTTGCACACAATTATATTTGTTGCTATCATTAAGAACCATATGAAAAAAGTAGTTGTATAATCAATCAGCAACTTGTAGGACAAGCATGTATTTCTTCATAATTATTTTTATGTGCCAACAAACTTTTGAATATATTCTGCCCTTCATTTTTTGGTTAAGATTAAAATTCGAAGGAATTTTGTGTTGGATTGCCAAACAACTATGCCTGATATTAACTCACCTTTGACATTTTATATTTATAAATATTAAAAACAATGATAATGGCTTATCAGTCATTCCAATGAGCAATGACGCTATTTAAAATACCGACATCAAATCTCTTGCAAAAAATGAAAAATGGTTTATAAGAAGAGCTGGAAAGTTATAAAAATTTTGAGATCATACTTTTACAGTCAGTTTGATCGAGACACAGTTCAAGAAACATGTAGCTTTTTTTCATGCTTATTGATCATATTCTTCCTATAATACCTCAGGGGGGGGGGAGCCAACCCTACGCCTGTGGGCAATAGTGGAACCCCTGGGGTGTTGATGTGGAGTAGAGGTGCGCGAAAGTAGCATCGTCGGTTTGTTCATCAAACGCAGCTGGAGTAACCCAGCTAACATGAGTTGGGTGCGCAGGTCACCCTGTACTGCACACCCATAAAGCGGTGTGTGGAACAGTCGATTACAGTAGTTGGTGGAGACTGTGTCAAAGGCTCACCACTATTCTCAACAGCATAGGCATACAGGGGAGACTCGTCTTCGTGGCTAGGTGCTGAGGTTGAACTCGTGGTGATAGTGAACCCGCGGTAGTATTCCATTAAATTCGCTTGAACTTTTGCCCTTCCTCCTCCGCCGCACCCTCGGGTGCAATAGTCTGAAGCTGATTTTCTCGCCTCCGCTGGAGGGCGTGGAACAAAAGGGGTGGGAGCCTGGATGTTCTGCGCGTAGCGTTTCTAGCTGGGCTAAAATATCAGTGGAAGACCCTCTCTGTATGGCTACTCCGGGGTAACCCGGAATAGACTATATAGCAGAGCAAGAAATGGGTTCGAACTATAATGATCTCCCAATCCAGTCAGTCACTGTCTGTCGTCTGTTACTTGATCATATTTTTTAACAACCATTAACAAAGGAAATTATCGCATGACACATACTAGTGCACATCTGACACCACAATTGCAATTTGCTCAGTCTTTCCCGGCAGTTTCAGGTTCAACAAACAGACATAACAAATTCGGCAGGACGTCGAATACAAGTGATTTAATCGCACTTGTGGTATTGGCTATGAAACGGGACGTTGTCATCTTTGGGTCACCCATGTTACGAGGGACATTCTTTTGTGTCAGCTCCATTCAATTCCCGCTGACTGTAAAAACAGGCAGCTTATTTTATAGCCAGTCCCGATAGTTCCTCAATGTTCCTTTTTTAACGAGGCTCTGAAATCAGCCGTTTAACGGGAATCAGACGTGCTTATATGTTAGTCTCGATGATATGACATCCCACTTTGCATTCACAGACAGAAACAACCAATCATTAAAGTAAAGTTCATAAAGTCGTGCAGGATAGTTTATGAGTGACTGGATAGCAATAATCTTTCTCCTAGAAAAATGTACTATAATACGCTGCTCTATGATTTCTACAGAATATTCTCTTATTGCATCCCACAAATGCTAAATGGGGTTTACTTTTCAGAATCGGGGTAAATTTGGTTTGAGATCTCCAATCGAAAGTGCTCTGTAGTAATATAAGACGCTTTTATTGAATGCTGAATTTACAAATTTGTGGTAAATATAGATTTTATACTTTTTTCAACCATATTTCTTCTTTCTTTACAGATATGTACAGAATATTTAGAACGGGAGTGTTGTTATTTTTTATTAATTGGGAAATATTTGCTAATGGATTTCAGCTGAGTTTTCCATTATACATAAATGGATACAATCCAGGCAATCAGTTCGATAACCAAATGGTCCCTACACCATATGTAGTTGTTATAATTAATCCAGAACTAAATGCACCGAAAACTTTATTTGGTCAGACTATGCAAAAAAATAGCTATGCAAACATGGATTCTTATTCGAATCCAACGAACGAAAATTCGCTTGAAAAACCTCCAGCTAATAATCTTCCTGCTATGGATCTTAGAAGTGCTTTCGGTCCAGAAGATCAAACAGGATTTATTTATCCAGATGATACACGCATAAAGAAATTAAACAATTATGATTCAATGATACCTCATCATGCCAAACAACCAATTAAAACCCATGGCCGACAAAATCAAGGTATTTCAAGATCGAATTATCGACCAAATAAACTATCGAATTATAGCATTCCTGGCCAACAATTTCAAGATATATCAAAATATCCACCCTCTAGAAAAACGACGACAAACCGACCAATTGATCAAAATATTAAACATCCATATTTATTGGGCCAACAAATTCATGATAGATCAAGATTTCCGCAATCTACAACAACGAAAACTCAACCAATTGATAAAAATATCAAATACCCATATTTATCGACCCAACAAAATCATAGTAGATCAAAATATCCGCAATTTACAATAACGAAAACTCAACCAATTATTTCAACGACACAACGAAGGGTTGATTCAATTGAAGATTACGATTATGATGATACTCCAACAGGTATTTCGTTTGCGATTCCTAAAACGATGAAGCCACCCCTAAAACCACCTCCACCCTTACAGCACAAGTCTGATTTTGTCACAAGGAATGTTATACTTATGGATAAAAAAAAAGATAATCCTAAAAATAGGCTTGATAATAAGCCACAAAACCAGCATTTTGGACCACCACCATCTATAAATCATTTACATTGCATAAAAGCTAAAGAAGAATGCTGCGAATCAGGAAAAATTCAATTCAGCGTCGAATGCTTTAAGGAAAATGAATGCGTTATGGATTTTTGGGAAATCAGTCCCTGCGCAACATCAATCAATTTGAATCTTTAAGATTTGTAAATCTAATCAATTCATTTGTTCCGCTTTAACTTTAGATTCATACATTTAATCCTTTAGCTCTTCATTTTCACAATCGACGATATATCGTATTTTAGCGTCGTAAGGGCTAAAAGCTAAAAGGCGGTCCCGTTTATCTTTTGTGAATGCCTATAGCAACTATGATTGCATTTTAACTCATAATATTGTAACATATATGTAACCTAATAATTAAGTATTTTGTTTATCACATTTTTTTCTATATATTCAGTCAGCAATCAGGCGATTTTAGTATTCGCTTGAGATCCTTAGTTTATAGTTAATTGATAGTTCAAATAAACTTATCAATCCAAAAATAACATGGGCACCGAAATGTTCAGTTATCAGGGTGAGAACAATTCATTCCGACCCATCCTGTAAAAAATGTTAGATCACTAATCATTAGTCTCACAGACTACAGTACAACTTTTTTTTTAGTGAAAGCAGATTTTTTTTAATAACGAACAAATTTAAATACGCATAAAAGCTAATCATTTTATTATACTTTTTCGTTATATATAACACAGTAACATAAGTTTATATCTAATGGCTTATTTTATTTTGATAATTTATTTTTAAAATTGTCATGTAATTTAATTAATTTAATATGATTTTTCAATTATAATTTCTTGATATGTAGAATAATTATAAGTTTGTACATAGATTGAAAAATTTGTAATAAAATCAGTGGTTTTCGACCAAAATATTTAAATGTGTAATTACTTACGTAGATATAAACGCTGCTCTCGTCTATATCAATGCAAATGTTTTGGAAAGGACAAATTACAGCTTTAAGTGTGTGTCCTTAATTTTAGTATTTGGTCAAGTTTGAAATCGATTATCTCAAATATGATCACTTTTGGTACTTATTGTATTAGAAATAAAAGAACGGCATTGAAAATAAAGCGCTGTGGAGCGCTCCATGCCACATGTGCGTGCATACTCTCTCTCTGGATCGCCCTAGTGCGCACTCAACATATGAGTGCATACTCATCCAAGGGATAAGTCAAAGGAACAATTTGATCAAAAATTACTACCAAGTCCATTTGTTTAATATAAAAAAATAGCTTGAAGGCGAAAGAATTTTATTTAATTAAGAAAAGATAAAAATACAATTCAAAAATAGATAAATAAAATACTAAAAAATTTAAATATTATTTTGAAATTATGCCCGAAGTAATATTAAAGCATCGAGTGTTTCGTCATTTAGTCTGGATCTGATTTTGGAAGCAAGGCAACTTGCTGCTGAAAATCCACACTCGTTGGAGGTATTGTCATAAGATATTTAAACGATTTCCCGACAAATGATTTATTTCCGTCGCCGCAGATGAATACTTATATACTGTAATACTTTGATGTGATTCGTAATTATATTACGGAGGAATACAAAAATTCTGAACCCCGTATCTATTATATTTCATATCGATATTCCCATTATTAGAGTCGAGGTGTAGTAAATACATCACCGGTGGAGAAAGGTAAATATAACAATTTGAGAAGCATATATGTTCTGTATATATGTACACATGGATTAGACAGTTGATGCCCCTAGGCGTCGCCTAAGCTCATCCATTAGTAGTTACGCCACTGTTTCCAAGCGTCGATTTCTGTTAGATAAAAAATTCAATTCAAATAAAATGAACTGGGCATATTCCTAAAGTCCTTAGTGTGCTCTCTTTCTGTTTGTCGTTGACCGATTATATTTCTGAAAATAATAGATTGTCAAATCAATGTTTATCCTCATTAATTATTAGTAATTTAGATGTAAATTTTAATACACGCACTTTGAATTTATGATGCTTTATTACATAATGTTTTATGAGCTGTATGTGCTTCGAAATCGACATCATTAAATTTGTTTTCGTATGCAAAAGAGAGGAGAAACAATTGCGTGGAACATCTGTTGCAGGGGATATTTTGACATATTCATTATTGGCTTCCATACGCTCTTCTTTCGGGAACTTCCAAATAAATTTGTCTGGAAAATGTGCTCATTAAGACTGTTTACAATTGATGGAAAAACTTTCCAGGGAAATGTTTACTTACGACATAGGGATTTGAAGAAGTGGGGGACTGGAGCAATGTTTATTTGGCTGATTTCGATAAAACGTGTATTTCGTTTGGATTTCGTAGTTTTTTACAAATCGACGAATATGAATTTGATTTCCAACTTTCGTTGACATATTTTATGCGTCGTTTTCCATCCTTTAAGCACAAATACTTGGGTAATAATGCCAATTCTCTTATGATATCCAACAATTTCTTATGATCAAAGGTAAGGATGGATCGAGACGATCTATTGAAAATATTAATTCTATTAATTTTTAAAATTTATAATGTATGATTGGAGTCTCCATCTCACGTGTAATCTCTTCATGTGGGTCATTTGCTTATTAAATCGCAGAAAATGTGATCAAATCGTGATACTAAGTCAACGTTCTTGGGCCAAGTCTTTGTTATCCGTGAAAAGACAGCTACGAGACTGCTGGGGAGCCGGCGGGATGAACATGTCTTCCCGTAGTCACAACAATGCATCATATATCTTTCTTTTTACTGTGTTTGCATGCATAGGGGCTGAAATAAATCATTTTTAATCTCGCGAATTAATGCAATCTACAGATTTACAGTATGCGTTATTTCGAACAATATTTTGAAAAATTTTTAGTGATTATTTAGAAAGGCGATTTTTTACAGAGGCTTTATAATATCAATACCGATGGAGACAAGAATGAAGCATGTTGTAGAGAGATCGATTACGACAAATTATTATTTCGCTCGATAGAAAATAATTATGACATTCATTAAGCTTGAAAGGATTCATTACAAAGCTCGTCGTCCGGGAGGGCTGAAAGCCTTCTTCCTTTATGAAGACTTGCGGAAATAACGACTGCTTCGACATTTACATTGCTCTGCGCTCATCTGGTGGAAATAATAGGTGGTAATAAAGTATTTCAGTGTGTAATAAAAAGCTGTGCGGGCCTCATTGTCCGGAGACCACTTCTGGGTTGCCGCAAGTCAGGGTGGCTTCTTCCGTTTGGGGTAAATTGCAGATGGCGCCGATGAATGGACGAGATCTTCCCTATGGGATGGTATTTACGCCTTTCCGGCTGTGGTCATTTTGTAAGATAAAATGTGGAACGTGATGTTTGTTCCCTTCGTGCTATTTATCATTTGAGTCTATCATAATTGTTCAAAACATTATAGAATTAAATAAATTCACTATGGATATAATTAAGCAAAATTGATCCATAGCGTTGATAAAAATAAAATGCGTCAAGCATTGTTTGTGTAATAAATAATAAAATAGGTTAGCTACTCGCCAACTGGTTGCTTTATACACACTCACATGCAAAGTAGAGGGTATGAGGCGCATGCGCGTAGCGTATCTATGACATATGCGACGGAGATGGCGAGATTAAAAACGATTCTCCATCTTTTTCTGATTAACTGCCAGTGGGAGTTTTTTTTTTTTTTGTGACGTTCAAGCCAATTTATAGAACCATTTGCAAGATGATTTCTGAATTAAATTTTTTGAAAATATTCTACTGAAGATATCCTCATACCGGAGCATAATTGCATACCGGAGTGGTGCATACGTGATGGAAACACATCACAAAAGTACATTTACATTAGATATTCTTCAATAAAAATGGTCGAGTTCTTATTTAAGACACGCTTAACAGCAGATCCACTGTCATAACTTGGGACAAACACGGCAAATTCCTAATTCTGTCTGAGAATCGGGAATCAAAGGCATCAACGGTGTCAACTTTATTCAATACTGCAATATGGAAGACAATGCAGTTATCCCAATTACAGGGAAAAGTCTTGAGAAACAATCTATTAGGCTGGGGAATAAGTTCGTAGCGTTTTCATCAAAAACTTTTATCTAAACAAAATTCATACGTTTTAACAATAAATTGATTAATTATGTATTCGCCGTTGCGCTTTACTACCTTCTTTTGCCTCTCGAAAGACCTCTGAAGGACCTCCCATTCGAACACTAGAGTGCGGCTTTGACGACTTGTGCAACATGAGGCTTGGCGTTGTCGTGAAGGAGTATTGTTTGGCCTTGTCGAAGGTATCTTTTAAGTAGGATCTTTCACGCTGAGCTGAGGTATGTAGAGCTCCTTGTTGACCATGGCATTCTTTTCGAGTATTTCCCAATGCACCATGCCTTCCCAGTCCCACCAAACGCAGATCATAGTCTTCTTTGGATGGAGGTCCGGCTTTACTTTCGGCTTTGGCGTATCTCCTAGAGCCACCCATTCCTTTTTTTGCTTCATGTTTATGTATAGGTACTATTTATCATCTTCCATGAAGATTCGGTGCAAAAAGCGCTGTTTATGACCACGTCTTGCTTGGCGGGCGAGATGTTAAGAAACAATTTGAAGGCGATTTCCTTTTTTTTTTGTTTTGTTTTTTTTTGTTTTCGGTAATTTCGTGCAACTTTGCAAACCATTTACGTGCTGTAGACTCACTTATGACACCTTCTCCGTATACGTTGTAAATGACCTGGGGTGTTTCAGTAGTTTTTTGACCTCGATAAAAAGCAAAGAAGAGTAGGCGTCGAAATGTTGCTTTTTACCTCCTGGATATTCCATTTTTAAGACTCAAAGGTAATAAAAAATTAAATTATTCAAAAAGATGATTAACACAGATTTGTAGAACAGAAAGAGTTCTATCGAATTAATATTATACACTTTGCTAAAAAGCAAAAAATGTTGTAAAACAAAATAATACAAAAACGCTATGAACTTATTCCCCAACCTAATACTTCACAGTTCCATAGACGCTCCATAGAGATCCACATGTTTTTTCGAGATACTGGGCAATATTTCGTACAAACAACTGTCTCAAATTGGGGTGCTTACAAAAAAGACGTCCACGATAGATTGATCGTTAAAAATTCATCTAGTTTATTCCTTTCAGAAAGATTTCAAGATAGATATTCCATGATGCGCCAGGGAATCGCCGTCCTGTTTTTCGCTATTTAAATTGATCCAGAATTTACTACCACTGGAGGGCCATCCTTTTCCTTGCAGAAATTCTTTCCTGATTAAAAAGGTTTCGCATTCCAATGGGCAACGAGCGCATCGACCATTTTCACTCGGCAGAAAAGGGCGGAAATTTGTAACCGACGGTCACGTAATGAAAAAAAGTGAGCGTGACAGAGCGCGTTAATGAGACGTAGACGAGCTTAACTCCCCTACAAAACGTAAAAACGAACATTCTAGCAATTAATTTTAATTACAGTGTTTGAATGTAAAACTTGCGCGAAAATTTTCATAATTTCAGCCCGACTAAATGATGTCCAATAGAGGAAATTTCTAATTAATTTTGTTATGTAGGACATTCGCCTAGCCTACATAATGTACACTGTTATTCATCACATTTGGCTTATCTCGATTTAATCCCTTGATAAAGACCTCTTCTCATTCTAATTTACCTTAAAATACTTTATGATATTCAAAAAATGCATTCGAACTTCATTCAAATTTCATCTTCTGACACCAAATGTTGAAAAAATGGTGTCAGATCTTCATTCACTATTTGAGCTTTTTGAAGTCCTCATATACAATCTCATTTGATATACAGTCAATTCAATAGTTCAAATTGCACTAAAATGAAGCTGTAAATAGAAAAGGATCATAGCATATTACTACTTTTAAAAAATATTGATAAGCCTGTTGTGAGATTAAATTATTAATGAAATTTTGGTTTTATTCAGCATTATTTAACACGTATTTGGAAGGAATACTATTATATGTACTAAATTTATTTTTGAGCTCTATTAAAAATATATATAGACTTAAAAGGATCGCCTCAATGTTTGAACATAGAGTTCTAACACCTCGCCACTAAACGTTTCATATTACCAATTTTCCATTAGTTCTCATTATCGGATCGAACTTCAATGTTACCACACAAAGACTACTAAAAATAACCTTTAATATATTTTATGAAAATTTATTACCATTCAATTCAGCCAAGCGTGATATTCCATGCGAAAATTATATATATTGTGTGTATTTGTAAAAGATCTATTTAGTTAACTTACTTTAGCGTATGTATAACAGCGCAATATAATGTCTTAATTTTCATCAACAATGAGAAACAATAAGTATCTAAAACTTAACAAGAAAATCTAGCTAAAACCTAGAGGTTCATGCTGTTGGATATCTTTGTGCTAACTAAAAAAAATAATGAAAGCGACTGCAGATCGTTTAATATGATAAATTCATGAAGTGCACAGTATAGTACAAAACAGTGAATTTAAAATTCCATGTCCTTGCGGACATGCTCCTTCTCCACTTCTTGCGTCCACTTGCACTTTGAGCGCGGGGGGAAGCTAGCTAAATTTAACTTTGAAATTCTTGGGCTGTCCTAAAGTTAGAGAGGATAGCCAAAAGGTTTCCGTGTCCAATCGGTCCGAATTTCGGACCACGTCAAAGGAGCGTCTCGCGATCTGACGCCATCCCCGAAATTGTCCACAGAACATAGTCTGCATCCATGAACAGATTTTTGTATGAACATTCCGAAGTTGTAGAAAGTCCAATCCTAACCAACGAGGCCCTAAAGCGTCCGTGTCCTGAGAGGAACTGGGACGTCCGGTGATAATGAAGAGTGTAGATAAATGTGTACAAAGAAGATCCTGTAGGAAGATAATGGATAGATACCTTCGGCCTTGTGCTGGACAGGCCGGCGGTCGCCGCGGCCCATGGCGGGGCTGCCGAGCGAGCGGCGGCGCGCGCGGGGCCCCGCGCTCGCGCAGCGGTACTATCGGCCCCCGCGCCCCGCACCACACAGCGCCACTGTATTATCGTGATTGTGCCAAATACCTAGAAACAAAAAAAAACAATATTAAGACGCGGTAGATCAAATGGGCGTGAGCGTCACGAAAAGTGAAACTCCGGCCAACAGTTGGTCCGCCTCCATCGCACACATAATAAAAACGCTACACGCATTCCTTGCATCGTCACTACAGTATGTATATCCATAAGTAGCATAAAGCAATCACCAGACCAGTAAGTTGCCTTTTTTATTATATATTGCACAAACACAGCTCCATATTTTAATTAGCAATTTCCTTTAACAAACGTAAAAAAACAAGCAAAGCTTCTTTCATGAGATTATCATCTACAATTCATCTTATTGCAAGCGATGGACTATTGGATGCTCATTCCCTGTTTTTCATAGATAACAAGTAGTACGCAGAAAAAACAGGCAGTCAAATCCATTATTCTTTGGCTGTAAACAAACGAACAATTGCACCCATGTTTATTTATGTATGTACAAGCTTCATACGCGCTGCGATGGTCCTGACAGATAAGTGAATTCTTATGATAATAAGTAGCGGCCAAGCATCTCACTACTCAAGACGTTAACAGTGATTTTGGAACGAAATAAAATCTTAAAACAATTCAAGAAATATTAAGAAATCTCAGGAATAAAATAGCTACGGCGAGTCAGTCTCATATATTATAATTCAATATTGAGCGAGTCTTAAAAGATTTCACAGTTAAGTTTTGGGATCCGACCGATCGTCTTGGACGCGGAAAGATTTGTTTTTGCTGTCGGCGTTTCCAATCTCGTAACTTTTTATCTTGGTGAAATAATAAAGGCCTGGAGCCAACAATCGTGTTGCAGATTTATACAGATCTTTTGTACGAACAGTGAATGGACTCTGGGAGGGTGTCCGTTTGGAAGCGTGAGCGTCGGGGCAGGGTGCGGTTACGGGGTTACGCCCGGCACCCCGTAACCGCACATCTGCCACGTAACACTATTTTATTCACTACACTGGAATGTACAAACTTAAACTAATCTGTATCTGTTCTAATTTAAAAATGGCATTAATTTTAGTCTGAAACAAATTAAAATTTTCATTCGTTCATTCATTTAAAAATAATCTGCTAATTGATATTGATGAACTGCAAAGCAAGTTCATTTGATGCATTGTATGGCGGTGGGTGGAAATTTGATTAAGCTGAAATTGAATTTTCTGCTTACGTCGATTTTGAATAGTTTGCATCGTCACAATGGATTCAAAGATGAAGTAAGTAAATATAATTTCAACGTTGGGCGAGTACGTCGGCAACATTTTCCGATGGAAATGTCTTCCCAAAGCAAATAACATTCAGCGAGTATCATCTTCTCAATAAAAGCTTTTCCTCGTCTTGCAAAAGAGCAGAATTTTTATACGGAGACGATAATAGTCAGTTGAAAATGTTCCGTACAGGGAAGAATTCCCCTTTTTATTCTCTCATCGGGTGTTCCACGGCGATGTTCTTCCCCGAAGAACATTATCGCATCTGTCCGCTCTCTCATCTTGGCGTATACAGCCTCTTCATCTGTTTATGACTTTGATTCCGACGCTTAACATTTTAAACGTGGCGTGTAATTTTTTTTATTACCTTCAATAATCTCAACACTCCGATCGTAAATCGTTTATCATCGCTTTTTACATCCGCGTTGGGGATGTTATCTATATCTACCTGCGAAAGCTTCTAAATATTCCTCTTGTTGAAGTGTCAGCGGTCCATAATTCATCATAAAAATGGGGTTGAGGATTTATGTACATTTTTACGTAATTCTGCTGAAGCATGAAATTCTATGGTGAAAATCCCGGAAGGTTGTGTCATATTTTAGGCATTATATCTGATCCTGCTTTGACTCCCGCTGATATGGCCTTTGATATTCTGCATTAATGGCGTGCATGATTTTAGATTGTTAGCACAATTTCGACAAAATATTCTAATAAATCTATTTAAATGGACTTTTAAAATTTCAGATGCATTACGTACATTTTTTTAAATTCATTTCACTACTATAAGATTTAGAAATGAATTCAGAAAAATTCCATGGAATTTTGCATACAACACAGTTGACCAAATAATATAAAATAGTTTATAATACAGGAGACAGCAAATTAATAAACTTAATTACATTTCGTATTCAAATAGGTATAACTAGGGAATCCAATCCCGAGCCAAAATTTCAATCCCGGGATTTCGGGAAAATAAATTATTTCGGGAAGGCGAAATAATCTTATTTATTAAAGAAAAGATAAAAATACAATTCAAAAATAGATTAATAAAACACTAAAAAATTTGATATACCATCAATGTGACTGATAAAATTCCTCTCTGCTGAAACACGGACTGAAACTCGCAAAATTCCCGATTTCCCGACAAATTATTTATTTCCGTCGCTGCAGATGAATACTTATATACTATAATACTTCAATGTGATTCGTAATTATATTACGGAGGAATACAAAAATTCTGAACCCCTTATCTATTATATTTCACATCGATATTCCCATTATTAGAGTTGAGGTGTAGTAAATACATCACCGGTAGGGAAAGGTAAATATAACAATTTTAAAAACATATATGTTCTGTATATATATGTACACAACGATTAGACAGTTACTGCCCCTAGGCGTCGCCTAAGCTCGCCAATTAGGAGTTACGCCACTGTTTCCAAGCATCCAGATTTCTACGAGAATGTCTCGATTTGGTAGCCTTCAACGATTTCGGGATTGGATTCCCTAGGTATAACAGCATCATATGAAAAATTCTTTCCCAATAAAAGTTCCTTATGGAGATCGCCTACATCCGTAGATGGGGGTAACTTAAGATAAAAATAATCTCTATCGCTATCTAATCTCTATACAACAATTAATGGATGGCAATTTTAGATCATCCTTTATAATAGGGTGTTTTGCTCGAAAATTTTTTTTTGGGAGATAGGGGGGGTCTTTTGCTACGTTTTACACATAGACTTTATATCCTAAGTGCCAAGGTCGTTAAAATAGATTTTTTTTCAAAATTTTGAAAAACTACCCCTGCAAAAATACGTCCCTAGGCAAAAAAATCTAGTGGTGTCAGGTCTGAATACCATGCTAATGTAATAGGGCACGTCCCCAAGCAAAGAAATCCAGTGGTGTCAGGTCTGGAGAACAAAAAAGTCTGGAGAGACAAAGGTGCTCACAAAAGAAATCCTAATTGAAGGAATAATCGTCGCCGTCAAACAACAGTGGCTAATTTTGTAAAAAAAATGTAATAAAAACATTATAACATAAACAGTATTTCTATAACCCTGACCATGGCGTTTGCACATTTTTGTGACATTGGAAGCTCAGAACTAATTTTGTTTGAACCAGTTAAAGGAAAAAATATTCATTTAAATCGAAAATATATTGCAAAATGCCAAAATATTTGTGCTATTACAGATTAAAAAGATATGATGATTCAAAGGTGAAAATTTGGGTATTTTTTCAAAATGTTAAAAAAAACTTTCTATTTCAGCAGCTTTAAAACAGAATCTATGTGTGAAATATAGCAAAAGATCCTCCTAAATCAAAAAATATGTGATCCATGTGGAAAACATCCTGTATGTGTGACTGTGTAAAATTATAAATGTCTTTCAAATTCTTGCATGGGGAATTCGTTGAAGACCAAATAACTTGTAATGTGGTATTTCGAAAATGTCCAGACCACGTTTTGTCCAAATAATTCCCCGAATTCGCCTAAATTCTGGCGAATATGTTGCTTAATAAGGGATTTAAGATAAAATTCAATAACAATATGATGATAAAATCTTGTAATCAACGTTTAAAAAAAACTCAAGAAATTTGCATTACAGAGCTCATCTTCAGAGGATTATATGGGTTTTGAATTTTCAAACAAATACATTTATTTATTTTTTATCCAAAAGTACAATATGTTAAGGGTATTGTCCCAAATTTTCAAGTTAATAGGAATAAAACTCTAAGAGAGTGAGTCTGAGTGGTTGAGATCATCGCACTTTAATCGCTATTTTCTTAAAACTTAAACGATTTCTCAAAAATAAATTCACCAATCTTATTAAAATTTCGCATAATTCTTCTAAATATAATTGAGTTGTGATTTTATCGAAAATTATACTTTTTTGCTTTTAACTCTGCCAAAAATTCAAATTTAAATTTTTATTTTAAACCCTTCATTCAACCACGATCTATTATCATCTATTAACAGAAAATATTTAGATTATTGATTTCATATAAAGCTATCATGAGTTATCTTAACAACCATTGCAAGAATACTCTTTTTAAGGATCTTCGAAAATCTAGTCTATGTATTAAATTTTTTCTAGTCTAATACATTTTTAAATGAAATTTTTATATAAATTATTGCTTAAATATTTGTCTTTTTTATGCTTTAAAGTTGTAATAAAATATTTGTTACATTGCATTTTATTCACATTTTTTGTCCGAGATTGAATCTGCTTTTCAGAATATGAAACACCTTATATAAGACAATATTGTCTTAATTATGCAACATTAAGTTCTATTAAGTCTTAAAAACATAACTACTTTTCCAGACTTGCGATATTTAGTTAATTTTCTGTATATAGCTTGAAATTATAGTTATTATCATAGCATTTAATATAATGAGGGTCGTAATGGGAGGCGTTGGTGTTATTTAAATAAACAATAATACGAGACTATTTTGCATGACTCAAAATGACGAGTTCGTCGTTTTTAGATAGTTTCCATCATCTTTCAACAAAGATTTAGTGTTATGACATGTGGTAATAAAAAAACATAGTGAAAGTATCGCCGTTACATATGAGTCTACATTTTGACTACACACACGTCCCATTTTTAAAAAAGGATCACATATATTCTCGTGTGTACACGTCCTTTATAACTTTTCATGTTTACCAGACAAAATATTGCGCCGAATCTCGTCCGAACAGCATCAACACCCCGAAAATGGCGGACCGCATTTTTCATACCCCATTTATCGCGTGTACATTTGCGAATATCAAATTGTATGATGTATTATTTTCCCAAGGAGGAAACAATAAATCTCACTCTTTTCGGTGGCAAATTCTCAAACGATCAGGTTGATATCGCAACTTTGGGCGTTGAAGAGACGAAACGCGAAAATTATGATAAATTCCCTCCTGCGAATCGTATCAGGATTTTTTCTTCGCTGTCTTATTGTTCTGTTTTGTGTGTAAAAAAAAACAAGGTACACAAAAAGGGTAATTTTTATACAGTAACAAGACGGGGGGCTGTATGGGGAAAAAGTTGAAATTTATTCCGAAACTTTGGTCACAAGTTTCGTCTCTGGGGAGGCTCCACCGAATATGATTTCGTATCCTTGCAGCGAAAACAAAATTAGCACAACAAAGAAGTTATTAAAAATTCGCCTCTTACAGGCTTTCGTCCTGAATTCCAATTCGAAACAGGTGATTCGGAAATACAGATATATATACGTAATTCAAAACCTAATTTAAATCCATATAATATTTTGGCTGTAACATAGGGTTGATTGTCAAGGGTGTTTTTTTTTTAATCAATGAATCCCTTTATATTATCAAATGGATCGGTTCGTTCACATGGGCGTCATCTGGGTGAGCCGAAGTAAGAGTCTCTATTGATTGATTATCTATTTTAAAGCACATCAATCAATATTATATACATATAAAATTATCTGTACTGCTTATAAAATCGCATCTGAAAAGTATAAAATCCCATTGAATATTATGCTAAAATTCTCTAGAATAAAACGAGCGTGATATCATATAGTCTCGCCCAATTATTGATCATTATTTTGGCGATGAATTATTATTAAAACTATATATTTTTAATTCAGAATATTGGAAATGAATTAGAGTTTACATGTACAGATAGAGCCACACAACCCAATTATACTTGTAAATTAGACTAGCGCAAATTGAATAGGCTCATAACGAAGGAACAAATCTAATTCAATTATAAGACGGTGTAGGCAAATTTAATGAATAAATTTAGCATCGCCTTATATCGATCCGTACCAAAAGAAATGTCATGGAACATCTCGATAAACTCCTCATGATTTTATTTTATATGTCCCACGTAGACAAGTGTCGCATAGGACCGCTGGGTCGATGATTATTTATGTCTTTACGTCGCCTACTCCACTCCCGGTTGAGCCTTTTCCACCCTGGAGAAATCTGGACCTCTTATCTTTGTGTAACAGGTATGTACGGTGGGGCAACGTGGCGGTGCGTGCGTGCAACCTAATCCGCTTTATAAAAGGAAGTCGTTTTAAACCGGAAGGATTTCCTAGCGTACGTTCCTGGAATATACAATGACGTATGGCTTCCAACTTTGAAGCTTTCCTGGATGGAATCCCGAAACAGGATCTAATTTGTAATCAAACGTATTCGTGTCCCTCGTTGACCATAAGAAGATAGTTTCGCAACTCTGATCTTATTAAGACATTTATATGTAAAATTTTAATGAAAGCTTCAAGATACGAGTATTTTGGACAAATTATATTAAATTTAAGTATTTAATTCAGGCGTTAATAATTTTTCTTGGTCACTGTTTGCTCAACAAACTTTGCTTTAATGATTTCTTGGGTTAACTTATGAAGTTGCAGAAGCGACAAATATTGTAATATTTCTTAAATCAGCTCCATGCAAATCATAGCAAAATTATCTACAGAAATATGAAATTAAATAGATTGTAACTGGAATTGTATTCAATTATAAGTTTCAGACAAAAACTCGAAGGAAAATTATCAAGTTTGACCAATATAATAACAGCTTTTTCTGCAAGGAAAATTAATTAACAAGAACTCTTCAAGAGACACTCAAGTATCATTAGGTGTTGCCGTCTTGTAGCGAGCTTCAAGTGACTTTAATGGCCATCGATTGAAATAAAGAAAACCCTTCAGCTGAACCATTTCACATTCATAAATCATTTAAGAGCGATCAATAATTAAACGTGTTCTCCGATGAGAATTGCGGTCTTCGTTATTCCAAAGGACCACTTCGGATAAATATTCGAACGAAATACATCCTGTGGTTTTTCTGGACCGGAAGACCAAAATACACGAATCATGTGTGTTTTGCCGAATCTCGTCCGTTTATTCCACACATCCCAGCATCCCACGGGATAAGCGATCCTTTGGATTAAATTATTTACAACGACTCTTTAGATTCAGGTATGGATGGATCCGCTTGCAGATCTCTGCAGAATGGATGATCAAAGAACAACACATCAGAATTCCAAGATGTTTGGCTCTTGGATTGTTGCTTTGAGCATCGGCTTTCTTCGCGGTGTTGTTTAATCATTCCAGCGAAAGAGAACTTTTCGGGGAAATACAAAGCGAAATATTCGCATAAGATTTATTATGCGAAGGGAGCCTTTGTAGAAACAGGATTTTCTATAATAAAAAAATAAAAATATTAAGATTGTGATAGGGGGATATTGTTACACGCCAGCCTCGCAAAAAATAATATTTATTACCGCTTTTTTGACATTTTCACGTTCAATATAATATTACAATAATATCAAATTTAAAATGATAAAATACCCTAAACATCCACTCTTCTGGGAACAGTCGAAAGATATGGTGAATAAATTCAAATTTTGTACTCGCTTTCAACGCGCTTTATTTATTAAAACATTACTGAATTTCTTCTAACCATTAGCGTATTTAGAAACAGATTTTCAAAATAGCTGGTAAAAATGTGAAAGTAGTAAAAACACAATTAAGATCCTTAATGCACTGTTCTAACCTGATTAAAGAAGTAATAGTATTTACATAATATAGAGTAGAATACAGTAATAAGAGATAAAAAGGGCAGTATTATTGCAGGTAAAAGAGGCGCTGAACTTGTTCCATCGTAAGTAGATTTCTTATACTCCCTTTCTCCAAGTTTTTTTTTTTGGAAAAAGTTACTTCGTTGGGGATTAGTTTAAATCATTCATCCCTAAAGTGATCTATATCGATCCCCGGGGGTTGATTCCAACCTGTAAGATTCATGTCAGTGGTAAAATTAAATAATTCGTGCATGAGAGGTCCAAGAGAGTGGATCCCATTTCATCCCCACACTCAACATAGATACAAGGATAGACTGAAAACTAATGCACAAACGCTTGAAGATCGGTCAAAAAGTACATCAAAGTACAATTCTTAAGTTTAAAATCATATATTTATTTATCAACATAGTCATACGTTTCTCAACAAGTTTTTTTTTATTTCGTCACTGAAAAATTCGTTCGATTTTTCTCGTATTATCTCATCTTCCGAGGAATATAATCACTTGGATCTGTTTTTATTCGAATCTTTTTTATGCGATTTTGAAGTTATGTGGTTTTCAAAAATAATGGAACCTATCCTTTTTTTCTATAGAGCACAAAGCTTTTTTCTATGCGAATATGCGTTATATGGCAGGAAAGAAACAGAAGACAATATTGAAGTGGAAGAAACTCCTGCTCTCCTTACAGTAAAAAATATACAATAAACTGGTCAATCTATTTATTGTACATGATTCAAATTCTGAACGTGCTTTGAAATTCCAGCATGAGATTAAGATTTGAATGTAAAAAAATATTGGTTAGTCTTCATAAAGTTTTTTTTATGCGATTTTTAGTACATTTCATCATATTGATTTGAAGTTATGCGGTTTTTAAAAACAACCAAATCTCTCAGTTTTCTATGTATTTCAAGTTTTTTTATGCGGATTTTTTATATGCGACTCCCCGTGGAACGTATCTATCGCATAAAAACAGACACAAGAAACAGATATTTCAATAAGGCTTGCGATACGCTTTTGAATGACTCGCTGGTCATTTTTAATCAAATCGTTGAAATATCAACCTTAAATTGAAAAATTAGGCCATCTGCACATATCGCGTTAAAAAACCAAATGGGTCCACGGGGACCTCAAACTTAAATTGCGCCATATGCTAAAATTGCATTGAATAAACTCTATCAAAGTGAATAGCTCTGTGTCAACTTTAAAAACATATTTAAAATTGATATGAATTTGTAAAAAATCAATACACTCAAATTTATTTTTGTGCGATTTCAAAGTTATGCGTTTTTTAAAAGCATTTTTTTTTAAATTTCATAAAGAGCAAGTATCGAGATATTTTGGATTAAATACAAAATGGATCATATTTACAAATTTGGATTGTTTAAATCATGTTGCATCTGCTATTATTCAATTACGACCACAAACTTAAAAGGATTATTTTGTGGGGGATTTTGAAAAAAATGATTTTGTTTTCTTTGCATTTTTTCAAAGATCAGACTTTTAAAAATATATCCACCAAAGGAATTTTCAAAATTCCAGTTACTTAGGGAGTTATAGATATTTTAGTGACGCAGTAACTAAGCCCGTTCCTACTAATATGAAATCTTTAAGCGCGTTTTTCAACACGGTTGACATGATATCTCAAGTTCTAATGAATTTATTTACTTTAAATTGAGTACGAACTTTTTCTATATAACCTTCTATTGTTTCTGCCAGATTTATATCAAAATTATTTTTTTAGCCATTTAAAAAAAATTAAAACTAAAAAAATAAGTCCAAAAAATGTTTTCTTTTTAAGCGTATCTTCACTTTTCCTATATAAGTCATAATTTTTTTGTGGAACGCATTTATCGCACAAAAAAGGTTTAAATGTATTAGAAAACAGAGGGTCTACCCAAAGCAAAACCAAAAAATGGCATCAATAAAGCTGTAAAAACACCATTTGACGCGTTCACCTCAAGTTTTTTAATAATTCCGTTATATAATTTGTAATTTTATCCAATCATGATGAAATAGTACAGAATATATGTCTTCGAATAGGAATTTCTTTTTCTTTTTCGATTAGAGAAAATCTCGTACGCTTTCGTTGGGGCGAACGCAACATTTCACACCGAACTTATTACAAATAGTGGAAGGCTTTATTCTTTGGCGGGTGGAAAATATATATGAATACGGCCCGAAGGAAAAATTGAAAGGGGGATGGTTTTTTCCATCAATCCGGAATATTTCGAGATACGCCTTTTGTAGTGGTGCAGTTGTCACGTCTTTTTATTTGTGTGCCTCCGGGTGGAAACGGAAGAACACTTGTGCGTGTGTGAAGAAACAGATTTCTTTTATTAAAGGCTCCGCTCGTGTGAACTCGCTTTAAAACAGAATAGCAAATCTGGTGGAAAATCGAGAGAGTCAGAAAAGCCTTTTGGCGAAAAATCGATCATTCAGAAATCAACCAGGCTTAGATTGATTTTGAAAATTAAACCCTACACGATCTGTATCTCAGCTCATTGAAAAACAAACCTAGAAGGAAAGCTTTTTTACTGTTTGAGTCATGCAATAATGTTGCAAATACTCTCATACTTACTCGTAAATGTAGCAAAATTCGATTCAAATACGATTTCTTAATTGGGATTGTATTATATTTATCCATTTTCTGAGTTAAATACAGTATACCCCCATAATGGAACCATCGTAAAATATAAAAAGGATTATACACTAGGAAATTGTTATAAAACCGTATAAAAAACCAATCCATTATTTGATCCAAATAAAAGCATATTATAAATGTGTATTTGATTAAGCTCGCTTCAAAGTACGCTTTTTTGAAAAGCACTTAAGATGGACAACGTATTTAAACGTGGAATTCGATTAAATATATCCGTATCCGATCACGTTCAGTAATTATTTGAGAGATGATAAGCTAATCCGTGTCCATGAGCCCAACATGAGGTTCGAAATATCGGAAAGAGGTATAAGTTGACTTTTTTTTTGGGGCTTTAAACGAGGCCATACGAACTGCCAAGACGAACAGCGCAATGGCCGACCAAATGATATAAATATCCCAGAAATGAAGAAGAAAATCCACAAAATGGTGTTGAATGACCGTCGACTGAAAATTTGGACATGAGAAAGCTGTGCGTAGGATGGGTGCCGCGTTTGCTTACAATGGAATAAAAACAGCATCGTTTCAATCGAGTGTTTGGCGATGTTTCACAGCAATAAAGCCGAGTTTTTGCGTTGGATTCAAAATCATGAATTAAACATGATTTCATCACTTCACACAAAGGACCATGAGAGGAATAAGGTGCAAAACCTGAATTTAATATATTTGCTAGAAAATGAGAAACTACATAGATTTTGTAACAAAAACTAGCTAATATAGCATAAATTATATAGTTTTTATGAGTTTAAGGAAGTCTAAATTAGTTTGCGACTTCATTTGGCGCGAGCTACCTATATAAATCAGCCTTTGACGGGACTTCTCTGAGCGTACAGATCGTAGAAGGCCCCCGGTACGCATTTATTTCCGAAAATACCACAAAAAAACCTAAAAGAGGATGCAGTAGTCACAAGGTCTATTATGTGTCCAACCGGTCCGCTTTTCGGACCGCTGACATGATGAATGAGCGCCTCGCAATCAGATGTTATGCCCGAGCTCGTCTATAAAATGATTACGAATTATTATTACGATAACAAAGTTGTCCGAAAAAGACTGATCGGGTGGGTTGTTTAAAATTGTCTTTATTTTATTGCGAAAACGAGGATTAAAATCATTGGAATAAATATTCAGAATTGAAAAATGCAGATGTTCTCTGGAACAATTAGAAAATTTACTGTTAAAATTTCTGTCATAGACGATTATAATAATAGGAGACACTTGTTCCCAGCCAAGTACTTCTTTGTAAGAAGTTGCCAAAGAGAATAGACGAGGAAAGCTTTAAAAGGCTTTAATACTTATGCATGATAATGTACCAATTGCCCTAATTAGATAGAAAAAATATTAAATTATTCTCATATGAATTAATAATTTGCAATGTTGAATGAAAACATGTCAAGCGGAATCAAACGCTTTTTTAATGTCCAAAACAAATTACTTTTTTTTTCAATTAAATATAAAGTTATTAGTCTTATTTAAATATTACTTGGTATATATTTTAATCTATAATTTTTGTCTTCGTGCAAATTTGATATTACAATAAGTTTTCGTTGATGTCTCAATAATAACAATAAGATAAACTTCCATCGAAAACGGACTATCAGTATATTTGGGCTTCGACGTTATATTTATCTTGAGCATTTGTTACTTGAGCCCATATTTCATGCGTTATAAATTATTGTAATTTATTTCGCCTGTGCGAATGTTATACAGGGAATAAATTCGAACAAACGTTAACATCTGCTCGAACAAATGATATTCAGATAGCTCAAACTTATAGTGATCGATCGCCGACTAAAGAACTCAATCTGGAAACGTTTCCTTTGTCAGATGTACTGTTGAAAGGAGATACGTCATACTGGGCAGTCCAACTTTCCAAATGAAGAAATAAAAGAAAAATCAGATGATAAATTGTAGCAAACGAGCTCTTTGTTAATTAAACTTTTCCGGAGATCTCGCGATAAAACGTATTGCAAATACAACTTCAAGGCTTACACTCTGATATTGTTTCCAGACTATCTTCGTAGCTTCCGCTTTGGCTCTCCATTCCGAGTATTTAATTCACTTTATTCGCGATTCTGAGACTGTATTTGATAATGGCATACGAAGAAAGCATATTTATAAAATTGACATTACCCTCGAGCTAAATTTATAATATTGCATATTAATAAAAACTGCAGAAATTATATCTGCATGAAGCCAACGCCACTATGAAACTATAGTATATCATGATATTATTCAAACTCGAAATCGTATTCACTTTATATATATTTTTGCAGAATTTCAAGAACTTATTGTTAGATGAGTTTAGCGAAACATTTACTCTTCTAGGATGACTTTTGCTATATCCTGGTCATATATTTTCATTTTTTTTTTTTTTTTTTTTTTTTTTTTTTTTTTTGAACAATCTATCCTTTGGGGGACATTCAGTTCTTATTATGACGTTTCTGTCTCGTGTAGGTCCCCATTCGTTAATGAGGACCTAATGTTCATTCATTTGAATCTTTTGTCCAGGTCATGAACCAAATATCTTTTCAGCCTGCGCGTTCCGGAGTTTTGGCTAATCAGCTCTTCAACAAGGCGGTTGGGGTGTGTGTTTAACCTTCTTTTGTACTTCTGGCTATGGCTTTCGATCTCCTGCCTCACTGTTGGTATGCTCAATATGCTGTGTATTGTTTCGTTTGTAACGTACCATGGAATGTTGCCTATGGTACGTAGCACTTTAGATTGAAAGCGTTGGAGAATTTCTATATTGGAGTTCGATGCGGTTCCCCAGAGCTGTATCCCATATGTCCAGATTGGTTTTAGTATACTTTTGTATATTAGTGTTTTATTTATTAGGGACAGTTCCGATTTTCGGCCCATTAGCCAATACAGCATTCTCATTTTGATTTCCAGTTGCTTTTTCTTCTTTTTTATGTGCGTCTTCCATGTTAGACGTCTGTCTAGGTGCATACCGAGATATTTAACTGCATCTGCCTGTGGCAGTGCGCAATCATTCAGTGAGACAGGTGGACACGTTTCTCGTCTATTAGTGAAAGTGACATGCGTAGATTTACTTTCATTGGCCTTTATGCGCCATTTCTTGAGCCATTTCTGTATATTGTTGAGGTCATGTTGGAGCAGTTGAGACGCTATTGCCGGGTCGTTGTGCGAGGTTAGAAGAGCTGTGTCGTCCGCGAAGGTGGCCGTTGTCGTGGTGTCCGTTGTCGGAATGTCGGCTGTGTATATAAGATATAAAACTGGGCCAAGTACGCTGCCTTGTGGGACGCCGGATTTTATGTCGTGGAGCGTGGTGGCTTCATCTTCGTATTTGACGTAGAATGTTCTGCTGGTCAGGTATGATTTGAATATGGAAAAGTAGTTTGTGGGCAGTTGTTTTCCGATTTTATATAGCAATCCCGGATGCCACACTTTGTCAAAAGCCTGAGTTACGTCCAGGAATGCTGCCGAACAATATTTTCTGTCTTCTAAGTCCTTGTGTATTCTATTGAAGATCCTGTGTATTTGTTCCACAGTCGCATGTTGTTGACGAAATCCAAATTGATGATTGGGTATTAGATTGTTTTCCTCGATCAATGGCTTGAGTCTCTTCAGTAGTAGTTTTTCAAAAAGTTTGGAAATTATTGGGAGTAAACTGATGGGTCTGTATGATTTGACGTCATGTATATCCTTGCCGGGCTTGGGGATTAGAATAATCTTAGCCACTTTCCATTGCGGGGGGAAATAGCCCATTTTTAGTACCGCATTGAATGTTTGTACCAAGAACTTAAATCCTTTAGTAGGGAGTTCCTTTACCATTCTTCCCGTAATGAGATCGTAGCCAGACGATTTTTTAATGTCGACCTTTGCTATGACTGATCTGACTTCTCGCTTTGTGAATTTTTTGATGCAAATGGTTGTTTTTTTTGTAATTGGCGGCCGGTGAATCTCATCTTCGCTTTCTGAAGTATTCATGTTTATGTGTGGAGTGAATACTTCTGTCAAGTGACTAGCGAATATTTCCGCCTTTTCTTTGCTATTTCTAGCCCATTCTCCATTTTTCTTTTTGATAGGTGGTGATGTTACTTGGGGTTGTTTTAAATATTTTGTAGCTTTCCATAGTGAATAATCTGTGGCTTCAGTGGCGGTTAGCCCGTTGAGGTAGTCACTGATTGCTTCATTTTTGCTTTTGGTGATGGCATTTTTAAGGTTTTTTATAGCTCGGTTTAGTTTGTTTTTGTTTTCTGGCGATCTCGTTATTTGCCAAAGTTTTCTTATTTTGCGTTTTTCTGCAATTTTCTGTTTGATTGTTGTGCTTAACTGTTCTTTTTTATTTTTTTGCGTCCATTCCGGAGTTGAATTCTTTGCGGCTTCCCGCAGAGTAGAGTTAAAAAGTTCAACTGCGTCCGTGATGTTCTTTTTTGTTTTAAGGGGTATATTTGCCGTCAAGTGGTTGTCAATTAGTTCGCGATAATCGTTCCAGTTTGTGCGGTTATTGGTTAGTGTTAAGGGCTTTAGTATTTTCCTCACATGACTGCTCATCGTGACTATGACGGGAGAATGGTCGGAGGACAGATCAAGACTGGACTCTGCCTTGAAGTAGGCTGCTGATATTCCCCTTATAACGCAAAAGTCAATGGTGTCTGGGATTTTTTTCCTGTCAGTTGGCCAGTACGTGGGTTGATTTGATGATATTGTAGCAAGATTCAACGCAGTGATTGCCTTGTGTAATTCTCGTCCTTTGGTGGTTATCAGCCTCGAGCCCCATTGCGTATGTTTGGCATTATAATCTCCACCAGCGATGAATTTATTTCCAAGAGTGTTGTAAAATCGTTGGAAGTTTTCTTTTTTAATACAGTGTTTCGGTGGACAGTATACGGCTGAAATGGTGATGGGCCCTCTCCAGTCTTCTACGACGATATTGGTCGCCTGGAGGTGTTCCTCTGTAAATTTTGCAGCTTCGTGATGTTTAATGGACTTTCTTAGTATAACTGCAGTTCCGCCGTGAGCTGTCCCATCTGGATGCTCTGTTGTGTATATATTGTATTGTGGGATTTTTATATAGCTTTTTTCCGTAAAGTGGGTTTCTGATATCAACATAACGTCAATGTTTTCCATTTTCAGGAAATTTTGAATTTCAAGCGCATGTTTGGACAAGCCATTGGCATTCCATATTGCTATTTTTAGCGTTGAGAAATTGAAAGTTTGGCGATGAGGGTAGATAGTATGTTGAGCATGGTACTCACCTGTTCGATGAGCCCTTTCATCATGACTTTTAACTCTGCCATGTCATTTGATTGATTTTGAGGAATCTGTTGGTTTTGGTCCTGCGTTTGGTTTCTAGACATGATCTGGGCGTAGGTGATGTCCGGTTGTGCTCTTTGGCTCGTGGCATTGTTTGTTGTTCCCGCTGGTCGGCTGTATTGTTGGTATGTGGGCTGGCTTGGTGGCATCTCTTTGTTTCTTAGCGCAGGAAACTGTGTTTTCTGTAGATTTTTGTACGTTGCGCACCCTTTATAGTTTGCAGGGTGGTTGCCTTCGCAGAGAACGCATTTGACGTCGTCTGATCGGTTTTTTCTCGGACATTGTCCGGTCTCGTGGTTTCCTGCGCATTTTACGCAACGAGGCTTTCTGCAACAAAAATTCTTTGTATGCCCATAGTTTTGGCATCTGGTGCATTGCGGGATTTCTTTTTTTGGGCGAGGTGGCTCAAACTTGATTTTCGTGCTCGCTATAAGTTCTATGTCGTATATCTGTTTGTTGTTTGAGTTCTGTTTTAGTTCAATGAAGAAAAGCGGTAGCGGGGTTTTAGTGACTCTGTCGAGAATATTGTGGACAATTTCCACTTCATGTCCATGATTCTCTATTTGCGTTTTGATAGTTTCCTTATCAGTAGAGGGATGGAGGTTTCTTAGTACCACTCGAAAGTTTCTTTCTTCCTTTTTTTTGTATGAGTGGAAGTCTGTATTTTTTTCTTTTAGTGCATTGATAATGCTGTCGTACTTGGTTCCGTCGGTTAGTTGTATTTTAATTTGGTCTAGGCTTAAGACCTTGAGTATGTATTTATCTTTAGCGATGGAATCAAGCAGTTTGGTAAGAGGTTCTACATTTTTAACTCCAGTTACAATTATAGGGGGTGGTTTTATTGATTTTTCGGTTGGTCTATCGTCATTGTTTTCTAAATTTTCTAAGGACGAGAACCTGTTGGATGTTGTTGTTTGTGCCGCCAGCCAGTATTTTTCTGTTCGTGTTTGCTTGTTTCTCTGGAAGACTTTGTCTGGGCTGGGGCTAGCTCGTTGTCTCTTTTTGTTTTGAGTTTTCCATGATGGGTCGTTGTTATCGTCCTCTATGGCACCGTCCTCAAATTGGTTTTTCGTTGGTTCGGATTGGTTTTTTGTCAGTTCTGGTTGGTCCATGTATTGGATGTCGATTGACGACTCGTCCGATGAGTTGACCATGATTGATTTTTGATTAAGAATTTATTATATAAAATGTTTGGCACTACTGATATTTTAAATGTATCTAGCGGTGAATTTTAAAGAATGTTTACTTCACTATGTTTGTACAGAATTGTTACATAATTCACTACATGATGGTGGGTATGTTTTAATTTTATGTTTTAATGTTTTAATATTAGTTTATTATTATGTTTTTTTGAACATTAACACGAATTCCACACTGTGTAAACTCATACAATGGCCAATTGAAATAACGCGTTGCGTTTGTTTGTTGTTTTCAAAATCTCGCGGTGACTCTCCGATCACTTATAACGTCAATTAGCGACCGCTCGATGAAGAAGACTGATATATTATATATTTTCATATGAATTTTTTTTTTCCAGTAATATATCCATGTGATATTATACAAAAATATGAAATTAAATCAGAAAACAATCAACTTGTATCGAGATACGGTTCAGGAAACACATTTATGTTTTTATTGATAATATTCATAATGTATTATTTTGCTTTGTGTTATTATTAACCACTATTTATACTACCAAAAATCAATGCAATAAAACAGCCATAGAACTAGTAATCTGACAATAATTAAAGCGAATAAAATAAGATTTCCTAAAAAATACAGCTTTTACAGTAATAATAAGTTGAAGAGAAAAAATAATGGCACTTGGTTTAAAACTTCTACCCTCCGACTGTAAAGCTCTTAAAATGTTCATTACGAAATGAAAACTATAATAGCGAGATAAAAAATAATATATTTAAAATGAACACATTCACAAGAGTATAAATATTAGGTCCTTCCGAAAGAAATCAATTATTTTCGCAAGCTGTCGTTTGAGTTCGATCTGTGTCCAAACACGATGAAGGAAAAATCTCTTTAATTTATTTTTCACGTTGTATGACTTATCAGTCATATTTTTTGTATCATGAATCCTATTATATTATTAAGGTATGCCTGAAATCATCGAAAAACTAAATTAATAAATGGAATTTTTAAACCAGCCATAATGATATCAAACAGATATCAATTTTGGCTTAGGCGCTTGTCAAAAGAAAATTACAGAATGCTCTCAAATTTAGATCCTTAATTGAATCAAATCCTCATCAATCGATTAAATATTAATCACAGATACTCTAACTTCCAATATCAAATGAAGAGATTTATTTTTAAAAAAATGTATAGAAAACAGGATGGGTATTTAGACTTGTGACAAAATTTTTGATTTTTTTCGCTCTTTGCGGTCCCATGTCGAGTCTGACTCGACATCGATTTTATTTCGGTGAGTCCTATGTCGAGTCTGGCTCGACATTTTTTTCTCACTCATATTTAAAATCATGTGATTTTATTTTGCATGTCGTGTTTAGGATAGTATTTGGAAAGGAATATTGGTTTTTATCTTAAAAATGTCTGAAATATTTAGGGAGCTACGGGAACTTTTTTTTATAGGACCACAAAGGGCTAATAATGAAAACGATTATATTGCCTTGTGAAAAAATAATGGATATCTTTTGGGATTACCTAATGTTAATATGTGTGAATTTTTAGCTTGTATCGAACGAGTCGAACATTTTCGGTATCGGGGGGTCTTTTATCAGCAAGGCAAATCTTAAACTTATTAAGATTCGGGAATATTACAGTCATCCAATAAATTGTGAAATTTACGAGTGCATACCCAAGCTCAACTTATTCCCGTTCAATTATCTCGCATGAAAAATCATCCATGCCCAATTTTAGCATCGCCGTCCCAATAAAAAGCCACTGTCATAACGTCCGTTATTAATGTCTGTCATTAAAATACCTATCCCATGGAAGACTCGTAACTTGGGCCTCAGCGTGAATCTTTCCCGACCATGATTTGAGATTATATTACGGCGAGGTGGTGGCACTAAAACATGGCGTAAACCTCTCCAGGTAGAAGCGGGATCGGTTATCCGAGAAAAATCGCACCCCATCCCTGCAAAATTTTCCAGAGATGTTGGCTCAATGTATCACTTATCTCGAAGCCTTACCTGCTGATGCCCAAGATCCGGATTTTTTACGACAACTTGTGCACAACTTATCATTATCGCCCTGAGCGAGAAACTTTTTATGGCGTAATATCTCGTTCGCTTGTATCAGCATATTAGCTGTTTACTGTGGGAAATTCCGATAACATTTTCGGCAAAAGATGCGAAAAAATATCCCGATTGGGAAATTTCTGATGGATATCGCACAGTTTCTACTGAGGGATTTGTCGATAAGAACTTACATAGCTTTTATCTAAATATTAATGCTAGCTAGTTGCAGAAAAGCAAAATACATTTTTATCAGAAGAGCTTAAATAATATTGAGGAAATCAAAAGAGAACCGAATTGTTGAGATTAAATGGCTTAAATTCAGCAGTATCTATGAAAATAATAACACTTTAATCGACGGTCATCCAATACTATTTTGTGCATTTTCTTCACCATTTCTGTTGTTCTCATTTGGTTAACTACAGCATGATTCGTCTTGGCAGCTCTTACAGCCTCGTTTAAAATGTGCCACTAAATATTTTACTATTGTAATCGAACGAGCAGACTCTCCCAGAGTAAAATCTAGCTCAGCTTTGATATTAATTGGACTGAGTTCCTTTAAATAAAATATTACAGTCAACCCTCCTATAGCGCCCATTTCGTTTGCTGCATCTTGTACGTAGCAATGGGTAAAATACGTTTTAAAATATAAGATAAAATTGCACCCATATCATGAATATATATGTAATATATTACATATGACATTTATTTTTAAATAAGACTAGCCTTAAACAATTTTAATCATTGCTGCGGACAATATTGAATGGACATATTTTAAGATGGAGGACAAATAGTTTGTACCACATATGCTTTTGCAAATATTTATAGCATAGGATGTCTGACATGGAATGTGTGCATACATGCAAATAATTTAATTTTAACTAATCCTAAACCATTTACAAAACAAGAGTAAAATTCCTGTTCACAACTTTCCGCAGAAGTAGATCAGAAATTTCTAAACGTCAAACAATCCCTTGGAGAATTCCTACAATGTTGCGAAATTTCCTTCGTTTCCTCACAATGAGCAACTTCCCAAAAACTCCAGAGGCCATCCTTTTCATCACTGCGGGCTATTCTTTTTATTTTAATTCTATCGTTAAGCCCGAATCTCTCTCGGCGAAGCCTTCTAAAACGAAAATATTTAATGCCGCCATCTCGGGGAATTAAAAGACACTGCGCAAACAATGAATATTTCCAGAGATCTCAACAAGGGTGGCACTTTGCATACATTAGTTAGTTTTGTCAACGCAGCACTTACGAAATAAAATTAAGACAGGAAAATCCACAACACTTAATCCAGCCAAAAGTAGTTTAATTCTGGGAGAATCGTTTATCTTTTTGTCGTTTCATAGAACAACCTGTCGGCATATTTGTCGGCAAAAGTGTGCCTTTAAAATACGGTGAGCATAGGTCATCATCGGCTGTATACAATTGTGGTTTTAAGATGAAGACCACCTTAAAAAAGGCGTTCTAAAAATCATGAAAATACTATCGCATATGGAAGTCCAGAGTGCATAAATTGTAGTTCTTCGCCAGAAAGGATGTGGATTCGGGGAAGTATTTGGATAAAACGCGGTTTGGACATTTATGAAAAACCCCACCACAAGCGATTTAGTTCCCAGCTTGTTCCTCAAGAGAGATACTGAGAAGTGAGAGAGCGGGGGGCGTTCGCGGGGCAGAGTCCCCTCGCGGCTTACCGCTCCCACTTGTTCATTGGGAAGGCTGCGCTAGCGCGCGGGTTCGTTATTGTTTCGGACCGTGATGTAGCTACCCGGATGGGTGGGGGTGGATGAAATAAATAACTCTTTATTCAACACGAGCGAGAGAGAGAGAGATCTGGCTGCGGGAAGGACGAACTTCCGCAGCCAAGGCTATCCGACGACTCTTCCCGAGCGCCTCCTACTTGTCACGCTACAGACAATTGGAATCGCACATAATTGCAAATATATATTGAGTTCTTGAGTTGAGATCATTAAGAAGAATATTATCAAGCTCTGACACACACTCTAATAGAATAAATAGGCATGTAGTATTAAATAACTGAAAATGCAAAAAAATAGAGTGTTTAAATAGATTGATTAAGTAGGGCAGATCTTTCTCGGAATGATTGTTTTGCAGTTAAAATTTAAATGGATTTTCGTAAGATAATAATTTTGCAATCGGTTCATAGAGCATTTCATAACTAAAACTTCGTATTTGATAAGAAAATATTACATTAAAATCTTTTATCCCTAAGAAATTGAGTCTTTGGATATTCATTATGGTGACATGACGAAAATAATCAACTTCTGGGTAGATGGCCCTTAATTATTAATTATTTAGTTGTAAAAATTAGCATAATTTTGTTGAAAGCTGATAACCGGTTAAACCGTTATTTTTTCGGGAACGAAACCCGCAACTGAACTGATATAAAGTTTAGGAACGTAACCGACACCAAAACCGAAATAAATAACGGTTCGAAGCCCCGGTTGTAAACATAAATCAAGCATCTCACATTTGCATAGGTAATTTAATATTACCATTAAAAAAAATATTTTTAGCTCAAAGGAAAGGTTTATGTTATGTATCGATTTCTATTCTAGCTGTGTTTGTGTAATATATAATAAAATAGACAAGCTACAGATGTAGTCTTTATTTTATGTTACTTATAGACACATACACATATGGATATACTATAAACGATTTTTCTTCTCTTTTTGACAAACTACCGCTAAGAGTTACACTTTTCGTGACGTTTAAGCCAATTTGCCTTGCCGCGCCTATATAAATTTCATTTCAAAGATCTTGCTGTATTAATGGCTTAAATGTATTTTTTATGGTTGTAAATAAATGAAATAGAAATACTATTATATGATCAAAATCACATTTTATGCTTTGGCATTTAAAAATTGATAAAGCTATTTTTGATAAAAGAATATCTTGTTTTTCTCTGCTTTTCATTTTGGGTCAGTAAAATGAAATGGACGATAAAAGCTTTCCTCTGGAATCTTTTTGTTGAGAGTCTTCAACTTTAAGACGCTGTATAAATATTTATGGATAATTATCGTCATTTTTGCTCGGTAAACTAAGTCTATTTTCGGGAGCAACAAAGCTATATAGTGAATAGTGGTCCAGGGGGAGGTGAAATTTTGGGTCCATTCTCAGTTCGACGATAACGTAAAGTGGGCCGACTCACCAGCAAATGATTTCCCCTGGGAGCCCCTGACGTCACCGGGCCGTCACCAGCCGGGCCCCAACCAAAAGCTTATTACTTTAAAGTGTGCAAATTTGCAGTGAAAGCACCGGATCACAAAGTTTTTAACGAGGGCACACGGCTAAATCCTTATTACTTCTAAATTAGTTCCGAATAAAGCCCTCAGAAGTAACAATGCCAGATCTATGCCAGTGGAACTCCTCGGACTCTTTGGACTAGCTAAAGAACTAATTTGAATGTAATAAAGCTCGTCTATGAGAACTGTTAATGCTTCGAAAGAACTTAATTAAATATTTTTAAGCTTTGGATGAGCAAGGTGTTAAAACTTTCAAAACATTCTATGAGTGTAAAACTAACTCCCCCCCAATCCACCCCATTTTGCCTAGCTTTGTTATTATGTTTCCATTTACGATCAATTAAATATAAAAAATATATTAATATTAAATAAAACTGGAAATAAAATGCTTCTATATATGAGAAACAGCAATGAGAAAGTTGCGCATGGTAATGTGCCATAATGTCTCTTGTTTAGCACGCCTTCAAACTTTCCTCCGAATCTTCTTATTCATAGCAGAAAACTCAGCTTTATGCACATTCAAAGAAAATAAAATAAAAATATATAAAGAAAACTTTCCTTAACAGAAAATTTTCATCATTGTTATATAAGAATTTTAACTCGTTGAATGAGAAATCCCCCAGATGCTGCGAGCGGACTCGAATGATATCGTCAACCATCGTCAATCATCAACAAATAACGACAAAATAAACATTAAAATTATATTGGAATTTATCCGTATCCGGTTGAAAACCATCAGGTATGAGGTCATCTTAGATCGTTGGTGGCCTTCTTAGAATTATAATAAATAGTACATATAGAAAATCCACAAAATAGTATTGGATGGCCGTCGACTGTAAATGCGCCAGCCAATAGATCATAGAAGGCCCCGGATACGCATTTATCCCCGAAAATGCCACAAAAACCCCCAAAAGAAGACGGAGTAGCCACAATATCTGTGGGTCCAACTGGTCCGCTTTTCGGACCGCTGACATGGTAGGTTGTTTAAATTTTACAATCGGTCGAAAATATTGTCTTTATTTTATTGCGGGTTCATGCCGGCTGGATTGGCCCAATGTTAAGGCGAAGACGAAGAAAAGAGGGATTATAGACAACTCGGAATCAAAAACGAACAGAGTTAATCCGTGTTGATTTATGAAAAGTGGAATGGTCAAGTAAAATAAAAACCATGTGCAACTTTCTACTGGGTCGGTATTCTGCGTTTTGCGCCCCAAGTCCAGTTGCACCCGTGGTGGGCGCCTGCTTTGACACCCCCTAGTTACGGCCCTGATTGAAAGCCACATAAATCTATTATACACTTGAAGCTCAGATACCAAATGTGTTTCTATTTAAAACGCTTTTGTAAGGCCCAAAAATATCAAAGGTGTTAAGGTTCATTTATCGATATACAAGCTTTATTCACGCTGCGCGGTCCTGAGAGAAATTGAATTTGTGTGGATAATAAATGGTGGACATATGCATATAGCATTTATGTTTAATTCAATTTAAATTTAACTCACTAATCAAAGGGAGAAAAACAGAGTTCCACTGGTTTGAAAAAAATAAATTTATTTTTGACTCAGATGATTTCAAATAATTAGTTGCCCAGTATTAAAACTACAACTAATAGTTTGCAGGAGAATTTTTCAGAAAAAAAGCGGATAATTACGCGTTGCGCAACAGAGGATGCTACTTCTCGCCTTCTTTCTTCAGTGACGGGATTTATTCATCTATGCGATGAAATAAATGTATTTCTAATGAAAATAACTATGTAGAAAAATAAGATAATCCATTTGTATTCCTGAGAAATTTAATATTAAATTGATACGAAAAATAATTTTCGAATTGATCTTGAATTTCAGATGAATTGCGCAATGTGATCGAACGCCCTATAAATAATTCCTTGTCGCCAGGATTAGAAAGGAATTAATCAATGTCGTCAAATTGGAACGTTCTTTCAACTTTGTACATGTCCTTCAACAATGAAGGACCCTCTCGTCGAAAAGTTTTTTTGCCGGAAATTATTTTTCGCCAGAAATTAGTCTCGGAGATTGATGATCTTCTTGTTTTTGTCTCTGCCATCCCTTTCAGAAATGGGTTATTACATTTGCGATTGAAAAAGTAACGAATTCACACCACGTAGAGATTGGCTCTCCGAGAGTATTAAGTTAATATCTACCGATGCTGATGCAATTTTTGCTGCATCGCTGTGCAATTTATCATGCCTGTGGAAAAACGAATTTGAAAAGTGCAATTTTCATTGCATTAATAGAATCGTCGCCACCACTATGTCTTATTTTGTCTTTTTACCGAAGTGTCTGCATAAAATAAACGACCATTTATTTTTGATATATGAGACTTTCAAAGGGCACTTTATTCTCGCACCTTTTATAAAGTGCCTGATAATCCGCTATAGGGTATAAGCAATATCTTTTTATTTACGTGGTGATAAGCCATGATAAGATTATTTAAAATGGCGAATCATTTACATAAAGACTGAATGAATTTTATTTAAATAATCACCTCAGTATTTACTTTTATAGATTTAAGGGTTCCAAACAATCAAGCGAAAATATCATAATATCTTTCAAGCATCCAATTTAGGTAATAAGAACTCAATCATGTAGTCCACTATGACAACATAAAATAGAATCATGAACGAGCCAGCGGTCTAAAGCTAGCCCTAGTGTGTTAGAGCATGTGGACGGCATTTTGGCGTAATCTGGGTGAGCCGAAGCGGGAGTTAGTAATACGTAACAACGCTTGATCTTGAATGTTTAAAAGCAGATTATAAACAAAACTAATCAAATTTCAATGCGTAAAATATCAAACCATAAAATCTTCTTATATATATATATATATATACAACATGGTTTATTTAAGAGAATAAACGAACTTCAATATGAAAGAAATTACATGACCATCGTGATTGGACATCTTTGGAGATGTGATGCTGTCAGCTGTCATGTGTATTCGGGGACGTATTTCATTTTAAATCCATTTTCAGCCGTAAATCAAAGTTGAGACGTGTTGTCATGTAGCAATGTAGAGCAAATAAAAAAATAATTTAGCAAAGGGTGATAGGGAGGGTGTATGTTGCAACCCACACTTGACTTATAAAAAACAATTTTCGCACACCCCACGCTTTCAAATTTAGAAACACAGGGATTTCGCATTTTTACGGTCCATTACCAACAGATTCATGGTAAAATGTGTGTTTTTTACGACTCTTCTCGGCGAACGTATCATTATTGCCCTTTTTGCTTATTTCCAGATAGATCCCCGTTGCCAACAATGGAGTTGATGAGCGGGGGAATCACACCCCCGCCCTTTATAATGCAAATACATTTCGAGAATTTAAAGTAAACAGCGAGAAATCGCAAAATTGCTTCGCCGCGATGGCTTTGTAAATATTTGCAAATAATTAACCGCCTATCGGAAAAGAAAATTAAGATCAATCGAGGGCGACTCACAATGTTCCGCTGAATAAGGACAATCACTTAGCATTCCATTTTTGCCTAATTACAAACAGTATCCTTTGAAATGGGCAACAAAATCTTAATGAGGAACGTTGTTTTGTAGCATCATCAATAATCCAGTCTTGTATTACACTATAAAGTTTTATGGTCGATGTATAAAATGTATTAAAACGAGGGAAACCAAATTCTCAACGTCAGTGTCCAATTTAATAAAACCGTTAAATGCTTACTGACTGGTAATGAAACCAATCTCTTTGAAAGAATCTTGGCTGATGATTTTGAACACCTTTTTTTCTTGTATTTAATGAGCTATCATGAGTTTCCGATGAATATTCGTGGTGGTATTGTTCTGCAAGATCAAAAAACGGATGAGCGCGCGGTGACTCCTCCATCGGAAGAATTTACTGTGACTGAACAAAATGACCGACAAACACACGGGATCAAACGAACTGATCTTTGGGATCCCCCCTACATGCTAGATGTGCCAATTTCAAAACAAAATATATCCCCCAGCCACTGGAGCTTTTGTAACCTTACTTTTTAGATGATCCTTGTACTTAAATAGAGTTATAAAGCTCGACACTTTCTTAGAACAAATTAATAACATTTGCGGAAAAGTTATTGTATCAACAACAACAAAAATTGAATTAAAAATAATACAACTCCCAGTTAAAAATCCATGATTCCTATATCAATATCAATCAGGATTCATTTCGCTGTTATATTATTATAAAATAAATACATCAAATTACGAAATCCCATTATAATAGGCGAGAAGGATGTGAATATCGCAGGGAAAGATTGCTATACAGAAGAGGAAGATCCTTCAAAAATATAGTCCTCAAAAATACACATTTCATTAGAAAAACTTGAAATATTGTCGAGTTTCTTTTTGTGCGGTTTATTTATGCATTCCACGAAACGCGCTATTCATTATGCACAAAGGGGCATTCCCGAATCACTAAAGCTTTACTATCCAAGGGGAAGGCCCTGAATTTGCAGGGAATGTATGATGGAATCGCGTAAGAAGAGACTATACTGTGTAGATGTTTTGTGATTATAATACAATCAACAATTTAAGCTTGAAAATTAAAACAAACTATAGTATATCTGGAATTAACACCTTCTTCTTCTACGTTTTTTTAGAAATAATTGTTTCGTTTTTTTTGTTTGTTGCATATTATCACAAAATGTTCATCACAATGCTATTCAAAAAGGAACTATTTTTTATTTTGTCAAAAAAGCATAGCACGTGATACTCGGTTTTATTGTGTTAAGTTAAGGCGTGCGGTACCCATCCTACCCAATAGCACCCATCCTATTCGTTTTGCCAATGAGTCATTTAACATTCAATCTGTGATAACTAGGGAATCCAATCCCAGGATCCCGAGATCCGGGATCCGGGACAGTTTTAGGTGCTCATGAATCCCGGGATAAGTAAACGTAATCCCGAAAAATTCGGGATTGAAATTTTTATCTAACTTTTTATGTAACTGTCTAATCTATGTATACATATATACATATTTGTTTTTCAAATTATTATATTAACCTTTCCCTACCGGTGATGTATTTACTACACTTCGACTCTAATAATGGAAATATCGATGTGAAATATAATAGATGCGGGGTTCAAAATTTTTGTATTCCTCCGTAATATAAATATGAATCACATCAAAGTATTATAGTGTATAAGTATTCATTTGCAGCGACGGAAATAAATAATTTATTAAGAAATCGGAAATTTTGCGAGTTTTACCCCTTTGCTTTAATTAAAATTTTGCTTCGGGAATGGATTCCCTAGTGATTGTTTGCCGTGGACTCCTGACTCGATATTGGATTACAAACCAGAAGCATTGTTTAAAAATTTTAATACATCAATAGGGCTTGCTCAAAGAATTTAATTTTCATCGTTAGTGGAGGTTTCTAAATTGAACCTTTTTCAATGTTTCATTTCCACTTTCGGCCGGGACAATCTCATTAGGTGACTAGGCTATCTATTTGGGGTCGGGCGTATATTTTAATTACTAGGTAAATGTATATCATGGTGTACTCGAGTTTGGTGTGACAGTAAACATGCTTGCAGGGACATAATCCCTGGGAGGCAGGCGAATAATGCCTTCGTGCTTACACACAAATATGTCACCGCATACAGCCTCCGTCGTAGGAAAACAGTTCCCGGAAATGGGTCGTTATGCCAGCTGATGATATGGGAGAGCTGATATCATGTCACCCAAAATTATGGGAATTGTGTGTATTTTATAAAATGTAATAGACATCTTGGATCCAAAATCGAACCGGGAGAGAATTTAATATGCTAAGAAAATTCGACCTGAGAAAAAAAACTCCCACAATGGATAATATTTATCATTTTTAGCATTCGCATATATCTTTTCTGGAATAAACCGATTCAGGAAGTTCAAGTAATAAATCGCATCGATATATATCGCTGTTGAAATTTTCTTTGTTATGGAAACTGCACCAAAGCCCCGTTAAAACTCATAGATAAAAGGATGGATTAAATAAACTATGAGGAGGAATTCAACATCGAACATTGTATCAACACAAAAGCAGCAATATCAATTTATTTTTACTGTGGAATATAATTCAATATTTTATCTGATTACGATGAAACTTTGGTGAGTTATGGGGTGGGTGCGTATCCAAGAAGGTGTTTGCATTAGCACAAACAATATTTGTGTGTGGAATTTGCAAGACTTTTAACGGATGCACCATATTGGCGTATATTGGTTGCTGAGTTGATGTTTTATATACTGGCCAAGCCTAATTCGTTTGGCGATAACAGCAACACATCGAAAATGCGTTGCGCAACAGAGGACGCTACTTCTCACCTTCTTTCTTTAGCGACGAGAACAAGAAACATCCTATCCGATGATTTTTTTATAAAGGGAACTATGTAGAAAAATAAGATACTCTATTTGTATTGTTATATATCACTAATATATTTGTACAGCAAAATTCCGGGTTATATTTGAATCCCCTTCGTACTTCTCACAACAAATAAATAAGTGCTGAATATTCAATTATTTATTCATGCCAATATAAAAGAAAAATATTGAGAGGGTTTAAACGAGTTTGTGCAATTTCTCATTTTACATGCACAACCTCATTTCAGTACGATTGGAACTGTTTGAGTGACAGCATGTCAACTATGCTTATATATGAAGATTCCAAAAAAAAACTCCCCCAATGGAGTCAAAGAAGGTGCTTTAACATATAGTGACAGTTTACAGGAAGTCTGTCTATCCATACTACAAAATGAAGTTTTGGAATAAGCAATTTATATGGGGGGAAAGTCGATTAAACATGACGCCGGGCGTCCTGTCGAGGCGAAAAGTTTTAGAATATGAAAATCTCAATTTTCTCAAAAGACACCTCAATAAGAACATCTTGGATAGTTATGTATTATAATATTTGAAATTAATGTAAAATGATGTTCGAGTACGTTTATGCAGAAGTATTGGGATTCCCCGAAATTGTACGCAAGATTGGTATTCCCCGAAATTATACGCAAGATTGGTATTCCCAATTCCCAAGATTTATACAAAATTAATTGATATTTAAATGCTAGTTCGAGTTGATGACCGCGTGAGCCCCCATTTTCGTATAACACCATTAATGTGACTGATAAAATTCCTTTCTGCTGAGACACGAACTAAAACTCACAAAATTCCCGATTTCCCGACAGATTATTTATTTCCGTCACTGCAGATTAATACTTATATACTATAATACTTTGATGTGATTCGTAATTATATTACGGAGAAATACATAAATTATGAACCCCGTATCTATTATATTTCATAACGATATTCCCATTATTAGAGTCGAGGTGTAGTAAATACATCACCGGTAGGAAAAGGTTAATATAACAATTTGAAAAACAAATATATACTGTATATATGTATGTATACATAGATTAGACAGTCACTGCCCCTAGGCGTCGCCTAAGCTCGCTCATCAGTAGTTACGCCACTGTTTCCAAGCATGATAAAGAATATATTCCTTGTGTTTCTTGTTTATACTTATTTTTTGTGAAATATTTTCATTATCGTTGATCTATATATATAGTACCACATACTGGTCACAGACGAATACATAAAACCATCAAATATCTTCGTTGGTTTTCGAACCGATACAGGTCAATGGATGTTTTCGGTTCGCTTGCTATCGATTGGAGGACGCTGCAAGTTGTGATTTACGGCGTCGTCAAATATAGTGAAACTCCGATTTATCTCCCCGTATATTGTATAAATCAACGTTTGTCGTCCTTCTGGCTTGGGACAACCCGCGATTTATTGGATTTTTTCCCCGCTGGAATACGTACTGTATAAGGATTCATAGATGCAAGAAAATAATAACGCCACAATGGAAATAGTCGACCGTCTCCTTAATTCGCTTATCGAACTTTTGGCGCAGAATTATCCGGAAAGTTATATCAAACCATAATTTTAGGAGTTTCCGCGCAGGTCGATACACAATGGTCCATGAGGGCATTAGTTTCGCTAAATGGACAATTTCGCCTATATTTCCTCCTCAAAGCACCTTTTCATCCATTTCATACCTTGAATTTATCCTATGAATTGTTATATTTGTTATAGGAGAGCTTGGAAGTGTTATTAGCGTTGTACAGCGTGTGCAAAATACACAAGTCTATGAGTTTCGTAAACGGACGAGACACGATTATTTTACTACATTATAACATTTATTATTAAAACATGGATGTATTTGACTTTTAAGCTAAATATACTTTACTTTGTATGGCTTTTACAACCCTATCAGAGAATCCGTGCCATCGATAAGGTATTCTGCCAATTATGTCTCTTCCCTCCAATTGAGCAAGCTCAAAAGCTGCGCATAATTGAGAATATAATCAGTATAGCATAGTTGACGTATTCTAATGGGCCTGCTGATATTTGGGTCTATGTTTAAGACAGTTGATGAATATATTACATGGCAGATGAAGCTTAAAATCGACATTTTGCCGTGCATGTCCATGACTTCCCGACGATAAATGTGGGTCTTAGATTCCATATATAGTTATTAATATCCTAATATTTTAGGTTGTTGAAAGTATTATCTATTAAGAAAGCATATATATAATCTCTCCGTGTGGAGGAATCTCAAGTATTTAAATTCCTGTACATCTTCAATATAATGCCCATTAACACTAACAGCGGATAAACCTCCAATATTCATCCTAAATACGGTCCTATATTTAGTCAATTGCGTTGTAGCGTGGACAAATTATCTTCCCCTTGGTGCTATTAATCTGAACAGAACTTTAGGTGCATTTTATTATTTTAACAGCGCTATCTTCTGCGGTGCTGCGGGCACAATGTACCTGCAATACCGACCGATCGCTTATTGCACGTGCACCGTTGCTGATTGGTTGGTGACACCCAGGAGGCGAGAGTCGGGAGAGTCATCGGTTAGCCTTGGCTGCGGGAGGACGTCCTTCCCGCAGCCAGATATATCTCTTTCTATCTAAAGTTTTTGTTCGACACCCATCCATCCGTTGGACTACACCACGGCCCGAAAGCCCTCAGCTCCTACGTCAAAGCGTCATCTTTCTAGAAAATTGCGCGGTTAAATTGATTAGATTAGCTCACTTAAAAAAGCGTGTTTTGTCCGAAATTTCTTTTTTTTTTCAAAAAAGAAATTAATATTTGAAACGATGAAAATTCGTCGAGCTCGAAATTAACGACTTCATTCTGCCGGACGTTTTAAGCAAAGCAAAAAGAAAATGTATGAAAGTCTCGCGAGAAGGGAAACTTTTTAACTCCTAGGAAAAGTTTATTTCATGCAATGCTTACTTTCCATTTGTTAACAGAAATTTTAGCTAAAATATGAAATTGTGTGTTGTATAATATATAATAAAATAGCTAAGTTACTGGTATAATGGTTACTGTATGCAACGTATAAACACAAATAATCACAAACAAATAGAAGTTTTTTTACTGATCAACTACTAATTCTTCGTTTACTACTTAGTTTCTTCTTTTCGTAAATTTACATTTTTTTTTCCTTCGCTATCAAATTATGAGATTTAATCTAAGCTACTTTTCAAAACTAATGGAACATCATATCATACTGGAAGAGTAAGAAAAGCTATTCCAAACGCTTTAATTTCCAACATCCCGCACAATAGTTGATCTCGACTTTTCGACAAAAATGTGAGAATTCAGCGACGAAATTAATCTCGGCTTATTGCATCCACTCGTTCTTTAATGCAATCCACGTCTCTCCCAATTTAGTTTTACATTGCGAAATTAAATCTTCCCAAAACGACATTGTCCTGTTGCAGGTGGAATTTTGTCACCATAATGAAATTCCTCGTCGCCATACAGCCCCAGTGGCAGCTGAAAATAACGAGCAACCTTTGTTGTAGGTCGATATGGTTTAGACTACATTATGTCTGATATGAAGATAGTGCGTTTGTATAATTAAAAGGCCGCCCCGGGCGCAGCCGCTTCGTTAATGGCGGAAACCCACACCAACCTCGGGTTATTGCATAATAATTGAAACTGAAAGACAATGTATTTTATGGCCACCCACAGTAAAACAAAGTCAAAGCCCACTTAAAACCTACAACGTGACATCGTTTGCCATTTAGTTGGTGATATTTTTCAAATGAACGAAAAGTACTTTGAAAACGGATAACATTTTGGAGCAATCAAATTTTTAAACAAAAAATGCAAAATTTTGACGCGCGTGTGTGTTAATGAACGGATGGATGATAAGCGAGGCGTGCGTGTATGCCTCAGTTGGTGCGTCCGATCCCAAAGCATAGTAGTTAATGAGTTAAATTATATTTTTTGCAATTTTTTAAATAAATCTTCATATTCATCAGGGTGGTTCATTTGGGTCAAAAATATTTTTTTTTCGAATATTTGACCGGTCAACATCTCATTTAATTTTCCACCCTAAAAATATTACTATTTCAGTACAAAGGATTGAATTTTAATTTTTTTAAATTAAAACACTGTATTTATCATTAATTTTTACTTATAAATATAGAACGTTTACGTCAATATCCATTCTTCTGTCGGGCCGTGATATATCTGGACGAATGGATGGGAATAGACGGGCGTCGAATAGAAAGACTCTCTTCTCTAAATTACTATTTATTCCACACGAGAGAGAGAGAGATCTGGCTGCAGGAGGGACGACATCCCGCAGCCAAGGCTAACCGACGACTCTTCCCAACTCCTGTCTCCTGCGCATCACTCCCCAACCAGCAACGGTGCACGCGCAAGAAGCGATCGGTCGGTATGCAGGTGCAATGTCTCCATAGGGCCTCAAGAGATGGCGCTATTAAAATAACATATTGCACCTGAAAAGAGATGGAAGATGTCGCTACTACCTGGGAATGGTAAATCGTCCACGCTATACAGCCTTAACATCAAAATCATCCTTCTTAGATCAATATCATTATTCAAAAATTGTAATGAGATACTCAGTATCTGGAAAAATCTTATGTAAAGAATTGCTAGTCACAAAGTTTTCTATGCTTTTTTCGGTGATGTGTTCGACATTAATGCTTTTTCATTTTGGGCAATCCTCTACATCTTCGATTTTTAGTGCATCTACCATATTTTTTCTTATCTTGAACTAAAAGTTCGTCGTTAAAAAATGCAAAAGATACCAACAACACGTACCATAAGTGGCCCAGTATTATTTTCATGGCGACTTTGGTTTACACTTTCATAAAATGCAAGGTCTTTTAATTATTGGAAGTCATTTCTCAGCGCTGAATATCCGACGGGGGCTTGAAACCAGTATTTTATATATATTATGATCAGGGCCGTAACAATGGCGTGGCAAATCAGGCGCCCGCCACGGGCGCAACTGGGCTTGGGGCGCAATAAGCAAAATATCGACCGATCGAGAGTTGCACATATGTAGTTTTTATTTGCTCGATCATTCTTCTTTACATGAATCAAAACTGATTGACTCTATCCGTTTTTATAATATATACTAAGTTGTCTAATCCCTCTTTTCTCTGTTATCGCCTAAACATTGGGCCGACCCAACCGGCATAAGCCCGCAATAAAATAAAGACAACGATAATTCGTTTCATAATGAGTGTGAGTAATCGTTCTGTAGACATGTTCAGGTATTGCATCCGATCGCGAGGTTCGTTCGTCATATTTGCGGTCCGAAAAGCGGACCGATTGAACATACATAACAATTTTGTGGCCATTCCGCCCTCTTTTAGGTATTTTCAAAATTTAAATTTTACTTTCAAAAAAAAATTACTTTCAAAATACAGTAATAAACACACCAGAATCAATAAGCCAGATTCGTAGTTAAGTGGCCAAACAACGTTAAGTTTTTTTCTGAATCTTCGACTTATGGTAGTGAACTCTTCTTTGAATATTTTAATTTTTTAAAAAAAAAACACGTAATAATTTTTTTTTTTGGCAGAACTCTAATATTCATAAATAAGTATATTTCGTATACGGTATTTATAAAACTGAAAGAATCGAAATGTGATACATTTTTGGCATATTTTTAGCTTGCTTGTAATACTGTTTTTTGTACTGTGTGAGTTCTTTTAGTACTGTAATTAAGTAGTGAGAGTTTTTATGTCAATGGGTACATCTAAAATGTTTACTGTAGGTACACTCTTTTCGCAAGGACTTCATGTATAAATTTCTTTGACAAAATTACCTTATCATCTCCGAGGAAAGTGGACCATAAAAAAGTAGGACATGTCCGTCTACGCGAAGGCTCTGGAGCAAAAAAAAATGTACAAAGAAGCAAGCACAAATATGTCTCCGAGCAAAAACATTTTTACAAAACAAACATTTAATCTTCCACGTCGTTCATGAGAGCGAAGCTTGATTAATTCGACTGCCACTGGGAGGAATATAAATTTTCCCATAAAAAGTGAGAATTTCCCGTTTAAAAAGAAAATATAAAATTAGAGCTAACCTCTTTAATACCACCTAGCCCTTGCAATGCCGGCCATATCTTTTTATCGGTCGAGACGAAATGTCGCCCTTCTTGGGAGGAGGGAGTTTATTGAAAGCACTTCGGATGGCCTTTACCCAAACTTTATTTTCCGCACACAAAACTTTCCATTGACAAAATTGGCAACCTTTTGATATTCAAATTAGTCAAAGTCGAAATGATCCCTTCCGCCAAAAATGTACTGGCAGAAAAAATATCCTTTGCGAATTATTGGAAAACGGGAGACAAACAGGGACACCGTTGAAAATGAGAGCAAACCGATTTTTTCCATTTTAATCTGCTTCCGCATCGCGATGCCTTCGTCGGCGAACTCTGCTCGGATATCTGAGATTTTGGGTACTAATCTAAATTTATATTCAGATTATTTCGTACAATTTTAATGTGGATTTAAGCCTTCTATGTCTGGGGGAAAATTTAATATCATTTCGTTATATTTTAATTCAAAACATCATTTAATCCAAAAGTTTTAAGCAAAGTAAACATTTTATAATATTAAGAACGTAACTTTTAGTCATTTTACATAGCAAAATCTATGTCACGACGACACGACGACATTTACAATACAATCGCTCATTAGCTTTATTGGCTTAATAAACGGCCATAACACCTTTGATAGACTATTTTTGTTAATATCAATAGTTGTGAATAAGGCTAATGAAATATATTTTTTAAATCACATACTACTGAATTTCATTTTTACGTGGGTACTCTCAAAAATTAAAAAAAGTTGCGGATTATCACCAAAAAATGACCCCAAATGATGAAATGAAACGGTTAAAGTGATAAAAATCCTACGAACTTATTGAGTGAGTGTTATAAATAACCTTCGCATAGTACGATTAATACATTCTCAAATGCTTTTAAGGATTAAAAGCTTTTGATGACCCACCGCGTAATTCAAGGGATTCGAGAAATTCATTCTTATCTCTGGAAATGGTTTCGCTTTTATGCAAAATTGTGAATGAAACACATGATAAAACATGGCCATTCTCTGCCTTGATGCCGCGTAATAGTGAAACCATAATAGGAAGCCGCGCACATCGAGGGTCCGAATTGGTCCCAGACCAAAAAACAAATAGATTCTCGAAATTAGTATTTTCAGCATACGTTCAATACAAGCAATTTTTCAAAATTCCTCAAAGAATACAAATGATTTTTAATCCCATGTTCTTGGACATTTAAAAAGCTTTTGATTATGATTAACATGAGGGTCTTGCATTTTTTTTAAATTTAAAATAAAACCATTAAAAATGTATTACTGGAAATATCCTGAAAGTAAGTGTACTGATATTTTATATTTTTTTTTAAAAAAAAGTGTATTTGAAAAAAAAACAGGATATTATTGATACACTTGTTAACGATTTTTCAACATAATTGCCATCCCGTTCAATGCATCTGATGAGCCATGGCACAAGTTTCTTTATGCCTTCGTCGAACAACTCTCCCGTCAGCTCCTTCCTTCACTTCAGAACCTCTTTATGCACCTGCTCGTTCAGGAAATTGTGGTTTTGAATTTTTGGCAGATGGAGAATTGGTGTGACACCACTTTTAGCGCCTGTCTTTTTGACTCAGACGTGTAATGAGCCACCTACTTTTTATGTCCAGTCACAATAGAGCTCAGAAAATCATCAGAAAGACATATTTCACGCAATTGGACACTACAGCGTGAATTTACATATTGCCGTATTCTTATTAGGTTCGTTTTTGTCAAGAAATCTCCTTCTACCACTCAGTATGGCCAACTCTTAATAAACAAAAAACCACGGCCCATTATTATCACAGTACACTTACTTTCGGGATATGCCTCGTATAAAAAGCATTAACCACTCTTATACGCCTATAATGTGATAATCATCAAAATCTCAAACAAATCAAGCAGATATTATTTTTAGGGTAGTTTAATACAGCAATAGGGTGGGTATCTTCGCCAATTTAATTTTTTTAAATCAATTCTGCATATTATTAAACATTGCATATTAATCATCGATATAAAATATTGCATCTTCTCTCCAACAAAAGCCATTTTATTTTAATTTTCCGTTAAATATGATAATATCTCAAATGTATTCAAATTGAAAGCACTTTAAGGTTCAACGCTAAAGGATGCGCCGAGCATAAAATCTTCGAGGCAATCGACCATTAAGGTACTTCGTCAATTAAAAATAGATGTCTCCATTTGCCGAGGATAGGGCAAAGGACGACAGGAGGGTATCTAGAAAGATTTTCCTTAAATTGCGACCCATCGAGGGGATTTTTGATCGCTACTTCCGTCCCAACAAATGTGGCCTGATCGTTAAATTTAATGCAGTCGAGATACCGACGTCTTCGAATGGGAAGCATTTACTTGTCTGGCTCTGAGCTGGAAAATTTATATTGAAAATAGCTCAAGGGAAAAGCACTTACGACTTCAGAGCTGTATTTAACTCTAAACTATGAAGTTGATTTAAATTTACATCAGTTCAATGGGAAAACAAGTTCCATTCCCGACGTATAATGCATACATTTGGTTTTATTAGCACTCATTTGAGACAATCGGTTTGCAATATCATCCCATTTAAAATTACATCTTCAAAACATTGACTAGATATCTTTGATATGTTATCTACCATCAACACTATTTATTAATTAAAGACTTTTCTCTAAATAACTATTTATTCCACACGAGAGAGAGATAGAAAGATCTGGCTGCAGGAGGGACAACCTCCCGCAGCCAAGGCTAATCGACAGCTCCTCCGACTCCCGCCTCCGCGTCACTACCCAAACAGCAATGGTGCACGCGCAAGAAGCGATCGGTTGGTATGCAGGTACAATGTCTCTGTAAGGCCACAAGAGATGGCGCTGTTAAAATAACACATTGCGCCTGAAGAGAGACGGAAGATATCGCTGTTAATCTGGCGAAATAAATCTGCTCAGATTAACAGCGCTACTGCGTAGGGATGGTAAATCGCCCACGCTACAAAAGCATTCATATAAGACTCTGCAATCATTAGCAAGATATGTGATGCATTGAATCATTTAACTGGCCAGATTTTTTTTAATACTATTAAATAAAAGGAATAAGTACACAATTAAATTAAAAATGTATTGGCGACATCACTTGACTGATCCATAATTTGTTAAGTGGGCGGGACGTATATATACGTCCAACGTAAACTGCATCGTAATTGGTTAGGACGTATATATACGTCCTCGAAATATATGTTGAGTCCTGATGATGGCTTTTCACAGCTAGATTTTTATATGTATCATTTTTAAGCGGTAAATATTAGTATATCTTGCGTATTCCAGCGCACATATGTAAAATATGGCTTCCGCCGTTAAAGTATTATTAACCATTAAACATAAACTAGTAAATATAATGTAAAACGTACGCAATGAGCAATTTAGTTAACGACGATAAACGTTTAAATATTCAATAACGCTTTAGATTACTTTGCGCATATCCGCCGTGTGAATACATTTTTCATGAAGCGTTTCCTCGCTTCCCGTAATTAAATTTCATCAAAATTTCCCCCATAATATCATGTAAATTTGTTCAAATGAAACCTTTTCATGCTTAAAAATGAACTATGGCCTTTGCATTTACAATAAATTGCACTTTTTCAACTGAAAAACGTATCGAAAGCTTGATAAAGTGCGCTAAAAGCTTTTACATCACGTAAATGACGAAGCTCCATAATGCAATTTATAGCCCTCCAGGCTCAATCTACGCTTTTGATAACATGCAAAATACGAAATGGAACTGCAAGCCTTTGTTTGGATATGCTCGTAGAAAATTCGCAAAATTCGCCATGTAACTATAACGTGTCGCATTATATTTATAAAATGCTTTTATCATCTGCTTATTACATAATCGACCACATTACATTATTTAAACGCATTCATCTTCCATTCAAGAGATTGTCGATAGAAAAAAGCGCATGTAATTGAATAAAAAAGACAATCGCGAATTAGAAGCAGCGAGTGGCCATGCAAAAGCGAGAATTTGTCCGGGTCGCGATTTTGAAGGCACATATTAATTTGAATGTAACGTATGTATAAACATATTCAATGCTTGTTTTATATTATAAGTTTAAATTTATATTATGGATTCTGTATAGAATTATGAAACATTTGTCCTCTGAATATATCCAAAATTCGATGAGTTGTTGATAGAAAAATGTAGCCAAAATGTGGCTAAAAATAATAAATAATGTGTGCTTATTTTCACTTGATATTATCGATAAAATTTAATAAAATTAATATTTTTTCTTTAATTGGTTTTCCAACCATCCCAATGTTTGTGAAAAAGAGACAAAAATATTTTTATGGAACTGTGCGCTTCACAGTTCCAGCGGCGTGATATCTGACTGTTGTGAGAGGTTTTGGAAAGAGCACTGTCAATCCGGCAGTGCCGACCTAAGCGTTTTGTTGGAAGATAGCATGTGTTGTACTTAAAAACCGTCTATCATATATTTGATTGTGATAAAGTATATAATTAGATTATTATCGTGCTTCCAGCTAGCATCCCCATTAATTTTATCTACGAGCCGCTACTGTTCTCCGTGTCCATGTGTGTTAATACATAGCAAAAAAAAATCACAAGAACAGTAGCTTGCCCATTTTATTATATATTGCACAACACTTAACTTCATCTTTTAGCTAAAAATTTGGGTTAAAAGTAGAAAAAAACAACGGATAAAATCAACTTTTCCTAGAAGCTAAGAAGTTTCATTTCTATCGCTTCTATCAGATTTCTATCTAAAATTAGAAGTTAGATTTCAATATTATTCGCGTTTCAAGCAATGGCAGACTGGTTTGAAATAGTTGATCAATTTAATTTTAAAATACTCATAATTTCATATGTCACTTCTAGATCAATTTCTACCTAAAAATATATTCAAATAGAATGAAAAAAAATCCAATAGCGGATATGGCGGCACTTGTAACCAAAACTAAAAACACATGTGTATTGTTTATCTTTACGCTAAGAAATGAACAAACATTGTTTGCTATCAACAGTGTTGGGGTTCATTTATTGATATACAAGATTGACTCACGCTGCGCGGTTCTGAGAGAAAAATGGATTTGTATGGACGATAAGCGGTGCACATACGATTAAAGTTATTTTAAAATTAAATCACTAATAAAAGGGTTAAGAAGCAACTATAATAGCAAGCTCAAATTTGCACAAAACGTTAATTCGCATAAAAATTGAATAAATCAATATTAATATAATTTTGCCGTTTATCTTCGTTTTCCATGTTGTTGAAATCAATTTGCTAGCGATTTCAACAATGAATTATATAATAGCTTGCTTAACAAGTTGAAGTTAGATACAACTCCGTACTTCGGGGACAATTGTAATAATACTAGTCCCTTCCTTTGTAGATTTACAATAATCTCATAGATATGCTCGGAATGCTTAGGTATAATTTATGTTTAATAACAGTTGACCTATGGTTTGATATTTGCGACCTTATGAAATATTTCATATCTGTTACTTTGCATAATGACGGTAGGTGCACTTCGGGCGTGCATTAATGCATGCCTGCATTAATGCATTGCAGTTTGCTTAAGGGGGTATTCCAATGTGAACGCGTAAAAAAAGGCATATTTTCGATAATTTTTTTCTCTGAAACTATAGCATATAATTAAACGAATGTTTTTCTATCTTAAAGGCATATTTAAGGAGAAGGACAAAAGATTTTTTTTGATGATCAAAAATATTTATTTATTTATTTATGACAAAAAAATCAAGCGAATAAAAAAAAAAGTTTTCTGCTGGCGTAGGTACTTTGGGCTCTCCTGGTGATCAGAAATAGAAAATTGAAATGGTTTATTAATCTAGGTAACTGTCCCTATCGCAGGTACCTCAACTTTTTTATTTCATTGAAAATTGACAAAATCAGTGATACAATGCCTAGAAGAGAAGAAAATCCTCTCTTGAACCACGAACTATCGCTAGAAACTGAGAGCTCATTTTCTGGAAAGGCAGCTTGTACATTTAACTCTTTTTCTTCTCGAACGGCTTTACGAATCACAATGTCGTACACAGCGTTTACGCTTTCAGAGATAGATTTTATAATATAAATTTACGTTAAAACTCTTGCTAATATCCATATATCCACAAAGATAGTTTATATTTTGCAAACCAGCGCCAATCAATCGCGTAACATACACGAAACGGCGGTATCTGCTTCGAAAACATAGCGCGCGCGCAGTTAGATGCTCTCCGTTGGAGCATTATAATTAGTCAACAAGATAGGAAACACCCAAACCGATTCTAGAATATCAATTTAAAGGATACAAACTATCGAAAAATGCAAAAAATAAAAAAACGATTTTTCGAAACGGTCACATTGGAATACCCCCTTAATATTCTTGGAACTCAATTTTCATCCATGTCGTAATTTATATTTTTGTTATTTTATTATAATATAAAACTATGATAAAATGATAAAAGTGATTTTAAGGAATATTTTGCATATTGATTTAAAATTTGAATATAGTTAAATACTTATAATAATATCTTATTTTATAGCCAATGAGTGAAGTCCCCTTGATGCAAACGATTATTCGGATTAATATCGTAATGATTTTTATAGTTCTGTCACTTTAAATTCGAAGAAAAGGTATGAAGAATGTATAGATATCAATTTTAAACTTATGACACAGCTGCGAGATATCCGGTGAGACAGACGGGAAGAAAACTATCCTCCGTTTCTCAAGGCTGTAACACTCTCCATCCTCTTGCAGTTGAGTTTGAATCATTAATTACCAAGAAAAAGGAGAAATATGATTTGTACGAACTTTGTATATATTTTTACGTCGTTTTTGTGGAATTTATTTACCACGTTAATTGAGATAAACTTCCCCAAACTCTCTCGGGATGTTAAATAAAATTTATTGACTAACGAAAAGCTTAACGAAACACGTAAAATATCTTATAACAATTCTGAGGGTAATAAGCTATATTTGGGGGGGAAAAATCGAGGAATATTAAATAATAATAATGATGTAAAATTCCGAACCTTCATCTGATATGCTCTAAAATTAAATTTAAGTCAAATCTTAACGCTATAAAAAATGTATCAAATCATCGTACATTGCTTTTGAATATTTGCGTACTAAAATTCAAGTATAAGGCACTTAAAAATATCAACTGCGAAGCAAGGCAGAAAACGTAATTGATGATATAATTACATTTTATCTGGAGGAATGAGCCTGAACTAGCTCCAGACAGCAATCCGCGCCAACAAGGCCCCCAGGTATAATTTCTGGAGTATTTTGTTGTTCCTTTTATTTGAATCACTCGTAAGACACAATCAGAAGTAGTCTGTCGCCACAGCACGTGAGGGTTATTAAAGGCGTGAAGTATAGTGTTACATTTTATATAGAAAATCGATGATAACGACGCCACGAGAGAGACATACGAGTTTCGAGAGGAAATGATCGTTAGCTCACACCCTAAAAGCCTCCTACCCCAACTTGGAGTCTTCCGTTAGCTCAGCAGCCTTCCTCCCCGGGGTTAGTCGCCTTGCGAGAATTCCACCAACTTTGCACTTACTCGCTTAGGTACATACCACTATTGACAACTATGTATTTAAGGAGAACGACTGCGAGCTTTTCGGAGTATTAGCTAGATGGAATGGTGTTGTAAAATGTCACTGCAAATCGCTAAGTGCTGATATTTGATGGTTTTTGGACTAATATATTCCTAAGAACGTCGTTAAGTGATTTGTCAAGCGTATTCAAAAGCTTCTTATCGCCGAGAGTGATTGAATTTTTTAAGTGATTTCACAAACGTTTTCAATGCTAGAGTTGAATAATAATGAACGAAGAGCCAAAAGCGTGTTAACCCCCGGGGAACGACCCAGTTTTTCATAACTATTGCCAACAGGTCGACGGAGTTTTAACTAAAGTATCTCAGAACAAGGCAACGAGTATAATTTAAATCAATTTTATTCAATCGAAGTCGAGCATTAGATGCTAATCTCTTAAACGAATATATTCATCGTTGATTTAATCTTTGAGTAGAACTTCGTAGCTCTCATCCAAATGCAATTATGATGATAAACATTCGAGAGTATGAGAGATTGGTTTTTAACTATATCTTCAACATGGAAAATGTAGATTTACATAAATATGACAAAACAATAGCTTAGTTCATAATTGGATTATTTTCTATTGAGGCGAAAGGTCGTACTTATCTGAATACGGAGCGTCTGGATATTTTAATATTCTTGCATAAGTTTCAACCTATTCGACTGCTCAAAGGTTTCAATGTCAAAATAACAACCAAGTTCTAAGCAGGTGACTCAAAATCACCATAATATTGAGCAAGGAGAACTGAGACCTTTGTCGGAAATATGTAGAAAAAAATCTGACCGTTAAAGAGGGCAGTGAGAGAGAGAGTTGCAGAGTGGCTCTCCAACACTAGAATAGAGCTATAAATATGGTCAGACTACCTGTCTCTCTGGTGTGATAAACAATATCAGAGGGACAAAGACGGACAAGGGAGGGGTTTAGTCAGTAATAATCTGACACTACCCGGGGGTCCATTAACCCCAGGGTGTATTATGTAAGCTTCCCCTCCTACAAGAAAAAAGCCTACGTGCAGGGCCGTAACTAGGGCGTGGCAAAGCAGGCGCCCGCCACGGGCACAACTGGGCTTGGGGCGCAATACGCAGAATACCGACCCGGTCGAGAGTTGCGCATAGTTTTTATTTTACTCAACCATTCTACTTTACATGAACCAACGCTGATTGACTCTGTCCATTTTAATAATATATGCTAAGTTCCCCGTTAATACTTTTTTACTTCATTATCGTTATGTTCAAGTATGCAATCCGATCGCGAGCCGCTCATTCGTTATATCAGCAGTCCGAAAAACGGACCGATTGAGCATACAAACCCTACGGCCAATCCGTCCTCTTTTAAGGCTTTTTGCGGCATTTTTTATGATCTGTACGATCACGGAGGCAACGTAGTGTCTAGACACTTTCTATCATTGTATTTTTTTTTACAACAGCCATCTATACATGAGGTTGGGTACTTTTGGGACTATCTTTGTATATTATTTTAAATCAAACATTATAAATCAATATATTGCATTTATAATAGTATTAGTTAACTTTAAAATATAAATTGGATTTTGGGGGAGTTGGGGGGCATTAAGTTACTCGTTAGTGTAGTTGCCACGGGCGCTTCATATCCTAGTTACGGCTCTGCTTAGGTGCACTCGAAGGTACGATGGAGGAGGAAGGAAGAGGTTACGCTTAAACGCAAATAAACTACTACGTTTGATCACTGTTATCACGAGTCCATCCTCAGCTTTAAGAGTACTGCAGCAGATAACGAATTGCAGGTACTCCTCCTTTCCCACGGCACTCCTACTTCCCACGGTCATTTGTAGTACCTAAGCACAAAGACGAGTCGCTGTTCGAGCAGCCGAAAGCCGTTCTCTTATATAGGCATTAGGCTGTTGAATATAGTGGTGTCGATTTTTGTATAGAGTCCTCCTGCTCCTTCTTTAATCGGCAGTTCTACATTCCACTTTATTGGTGCGCAGCACAGGGTAAGCTGCATACCCAACTTATATCAGTTGGGCTACCCTAGCAGCGTTTGATGAGCATACCGACTTTCCTGCCTGCTTTCACCCACTTTTACTCTACATCCCAGGGGTTCGATTGTCACCCACGGATATAGAATTGTCCAACCCCCCCCCCCCCCCCATAACATCTATATGGACTCTGACGCGTGCACTGTTTTCCGTCTTGCAGTAGACTTCTAGATAGCCTTGACCATGGGAAGATATACTCTTCCCACGACCAAAGTCGTCCACGTTACACTGGTGTCAGATACGACGGGTCGTCAAGATGCTGACCTATCCTGGATGGAATCTTCTATCTAGAATATATGTTGAAGCGTGGGTAGAGGAGACACCCACCATTTGCTGGGATGCGCGCGACGTCATTTAATATTTTATTCCGTGTCTATAAAGCGTCCTGAAACGATCTCGAATAATTTTCCCGAAAATGACAGCCGAATTAAGCTGAATGACCAATTTCAAGTAAAAAATGCAAGATCTCTATAGGCTTGCCATTTAATATTGTCCTGGATGTTGAAATATGCACGATCACTCTAAAAAGTATTTAAATAGATTTTCATTCAGGCAGAGAGAATTATAATATTAGCTCACGATCCCAGTGTTTATATCATTGATCACGTATTTATATTAAATCCCGAATGAGGTTCAAAAATGTTATTTTTACATTGTGTGCGATATTAACACGTTATGATCCGGACCCGCGTTTCCGCGTTATTAACGTTTTCAACGCTACGGCTTTCACAATGCTACCGCTTATTCACTGGATGAAATGACTTTTCCACTGTGTATTTGCTAATATCATCAGCCCTCTTTCAATTTCCCCCAATCTGAGTTATTAGCCCCCGAGACGCACTTGGCAAATAATAAATGATTGAATGAATTTGGAATTCATCTCGCACGGTTGTCGTTATTGTGAGCACGTGCCGCCACTGTATATGAGTACATTAAAGTCAAATTTATGTTTTTGATATTTACACAATATACAAAACGATATTTCAGTATCTTTATGTGCATTGTGAAAATTTATTAGACGCTTGTGCTTAAAGAGGGCTCGGGGGTTGAACGGTCGATAATGTACTTTGATAAAGATGATTGAAAGGACATTTCAGATTGTATTTTCATAGTGCACGTTGAATGTGTGTAGGTTTTCTTCCATTTTTAAAGCATTTCGTAGGAAAAAAAGTGGTTCAGAATTTGCTTTTGTTTACTCAGACGTATTGTAAGCTACGATGTGAAAGGAATTTTCTCTGCTTGAAAATTCTTCAGCTATTTCGACTGCTTTTGACATTTCGCTTTGAATATTTTAATTGGACTATCCGAATATAGAAATTCTATGCTATTCACTTTGTAAAAAACATGCCTAATAAATATTTTGGACATTTAATAATTACCTAAGCTGATGAAGTTTCTGATGACATTTATTCTTACACAAACACTACCGAAAACATGAATGTAACATTATTTCTATTAAGTCAAATTACTAAATTCCCACAGCTTAGTGTTTAGTATCTTTTAGCTTCAGATATGCAAAAAAATAGGATACAATAAAAAACGCAAGAATACAAAAATTATCTATTATATTTCATATCGATATTCCCATTATTAGAGTCGAGGTGTAGTAAATACAACACCGGTAGGAAAAGGTTAATATAACAATTTGAAAAACATATAATACTGTATATTTGTATACATAGATTAGACAGTTACTACACTTAGACGTTACCTAATCTCGCCAATTAGTAGTTACGCCATTGTAAGACAAGTATTTCCACATCCTTCTTATTCACCGAATCTTTCCCGGCGGAAATGAAAATGCATTTAAAATCTTGTTACGCATCTAAGCCGGATTTTTTTTATAAAAAAGACATGAAAGGACTGTCAAAGCGTTGAAAAGATGTATTATATAACATAGATAATTATATTTTATCATTTTGTATTTAAAACCTTTGATATTAATAAATTTGAACTATTTTTACTAAAATTTCGAATACTTTCGGGTCCTCCTAATATGATGGAAAATTCATTTAAAAAAAAAAGAAAGACAACGATTAGTATTTTTTTAAATGTCATATTGAACCAAGAGCTCATTGATAACCATAATTATATAAAACTAGCCGATACCCAGCGCGTTGCCGCCACGGAAGTAATAATTCTAAAAATATCGTTTGTTGGTTTTATTATAAATATGAATACAAACATTGATTTTTGTATATAAGATCTACTGTAAGTTAATTATACTATGCCTATATTATTTGAGAAAGTGCAAACAATAAGTTGGCAAAGTTTTATCGCAATCGAATGAATGGTATGGCAGCGCATTAAATACGGACAAACAAATATTGATTTTTATATATTAGACTATGCTTATGTTACTTGCGGAATCCTTAGCAATAAGTGGACGAAATTTTATCGCAATCCGATGAACGGTATGGCAGCGCATTTCGAACGAACAAAACCCAATTCATTTATATATATTAGAAAATTTAAATTAATTTTTTAGATTTATTTATTCAATTGAGTAGTATTGCAATATTTTCATCTTTGGCATAGTTGTTATTATGAGGTTACTATGCATGGAGGTCTTTGAGTTGACGAGCCTCTGGGAAGCCTCCCAGCTTCGCAGTGAGCTTCAAGATAAACGGCCTCCACGCGGGTTCGTTCACTTTCGGATCGCTGAAGAAGCCGCAGAAAATGAATAAACGACTTTTTGGGCAAGAACTTTGATAACGGTACTGAAGATGAAAACTACAACCTCGTATACATTACAGTATCTTCGCTTCATATAACGATATGAATATTGTTTTTATCAATTTTTTCAATTTTTCAAAGATCTATGCGCTTGTATAGCTTTTAATTTTACGCCAAATATACTTTAATTTCTTGTCACACCCCTCAAGACTCCCTTTACAATAAATCACTTCTAAATTTAAAGAAAAGCCACACAATTGTGGGCAAAAAAAATTCAAGAGCTCTAACCATAGAAAGCAGTATATTTAAAACAATCTCGACTTTTGCGTTAAGTCCTCGCAAGCCTTGAATCCAGCTGCGCGAGCAGAATTTTAATCAACTTCTTTGTTGTCATCATCCACGTAGTACTCGCTCGTTAGGTCCAAAAAGAACAAGGCGTTGTTATTTAAAACCAACCCCGGCGTGTAGGTAACATAAAGGGGAAGAAGTCCTCTCGAATTCCTTCCGGAGCTTCTCACCCCCATCCATCCTCCCCCGATGATGGTTCCATATGAGCACTCTGTCCAAAAAGTGGACTCCGAATTGTCGTTACTTTGCTATTCTGCGCCGCCTCAACGGCAAATAACATACCGTTCACGTTTTATGATATCGTTATCATCATCAACTAGCGCTTCGTGCAAAATTGGATCAAAAGCTGTTAAAGCTAAATGTATGGAACCGACAGAATTGCTTCCCCATCCCCATGCGTTTCGATCTTTTTGCTACATTGAATCTACTTCAAATTTTGTCCCTAATACTCTTCCATGGAGCTTTTAAAAACCACTTTATTTTATGGAGTTGGAGAAAAAACGTTAAAACGAACAAGTATTATATGTCGAACAAAACGATACTTTGATCGTATGCATTTCCTATTCGCGATCTGAAGAGCTTCCATCGAATGGATCCATGATTTGATAAGCCTCGATGAAATTCCAATATTAATACTCGGAATTTATTTTTAACGCTTTGACGGACACAGCAGTCACACATCAATGGGTAAAAATGGAATTGAATCGTTTAATTTTTTTTTTACGCGGTGGATTTGTTCATTGATTGGAAAATTTGATGGGTTAATTCCCTGTATTCCGCACATTGAATCGCGTAAATGAACATCTGGAATTTGCTGAAAGTGCTGAATATATTTTTATAAATTCGCGCAAAAAGAGCTTCCCATTTGAATGCTTTGTTTCTCATTTTAAAAGAATGCTAATCGAAAGCTGAATAAATTTAAATTCATTTCCATTGCGGATTCATTTTCTATTTAAATTCAGCTTCTTTGATAAAATAATAGTTTCACGACTGTTTAAAATTTTGGCTTGTAAAGGCGTGTAAAAAATATAATTTATTCATTCCATTGAAGCCTTTGTCCATCTTTTATCCTGCCAAAAAATCATGCATTTAATTACACGATCAGCGTTGATTCTCCGTGTCTCGCAACTGTACGTCATATAATATAAAATTATTCATATGCTATCATCGCGAAACGATTTTATGATTTGATGGAAGACTATTCAAATATTGATTTGGGATAAATTTGCTTTTTGTCGATGAAAAATTCAATCTTTCCAGAAGCTCCGATGAATATTATAACTTATAAGGTTGTATCTATCAATCTGTATCCTTTTATAAATTGGAAATTTATTGATGGATTCATCCTTGATGAATTTCTCATCATAACGTATTCGAAAGATAACGAAAAGAAACGAAGAAAAGGACGAATTATTAAACAGCGAAAGAGACCGCGCCCAATTCATATTGCATTTATATTTTTTAGCACATTAAAAAATTAAAGGATTGACACGTGCATTTATTTGTTATAAATTTGAAGTATTTTTTCATTAATATCAATTTTTTCTCGCGCCATTTGTGTATGAAAACGATGGAAATTTTCATTTTGTGCGTATCAAATCGAAATTCGCGTTTCTGCTTTAACAGTCATGATTCGAAAAAGAAGAAACAACTCACCAATCATCCTCAGAAAGTAGGCTTTATCAACAAGTTTCAGCCGAAAAAATACTAATGTAAAATGGAAACTGCTCGACGTATAGCCACAGAATCGTTTTCGCGAATCAATTACACCGAAATTCACCAGGGCGATTAAATAGATAATGGAGCCTTGAAATAGGGTCCGGACCCTAAAAGAGGTTGCTTACTCCCCAAAGCTCCCTTAGAGACTAACCGGAGAAAATCGCGTCCCGGAACTTATACAGACAATTTCCTGCCACATTTCCCAATTTTCACTCCAGCGATGCCTGGCGGGAAAACCTTTATTACTGCTAGCATCTAGTGATAAATATTTGAACAATTATTCCATAATATTTTCGATGGCAATTAAACATTTATAAACCCAATAAATTAAGCATCATTGTTGTAACAATATTTCCAAATCCACGAATTAGCAAACCAAAAATATGCAATTAATTCATAATCAATACAAGACATTTGGTTTGAACATTTGCTAAATTTTCAACATATTTTAGAGCACACCTGTTGATAATTTTATTTAAACAACTGCAATTAAATACATTAAGGCATATGAATCATATTTTTTAAATCGTCAACATTTATGATGATGAAATCATCAAAAATAAGCAGATGCATAAATATTAAAAGCATATTTTTTTTATCAAAATATCAACAAGTGGTTTAAATCCCTGCTAAGCGATTTCCCAATGTAATATTTTTCTCCATTGCAAATAGATGCCTGTGAATAAAATCAATATCAATACTTATTCCATACGGGATTAAATTAGTCATAAACGAAATTATTTTATCAAATGGGATTCAATTTAAAATTTTGGCTTTCAATATTTCCATTGGGCTCAAATATAACTTATAATTTCGCCGCTGGAGGCGCTAGTAAATAGCTCACAACGTTTTGATAATTTCAACTCTAAAACTGTGGCTTTAATGAGAATCGATATAAGGAAGAAATTCACAATAAATAAAGGAGGAAAATCTGGTTTTATCAACAACAAAAAAGGTTTCACCAAAATTGCTACACAAAAACCCATAATATTTTTCACACGGTTAAACATTGATTTATTAATTTATTGGACAAAGTTCAAATTTATAACTAAATTTGTTGATGCTAAGATTTTATGATACATTTACTATAATATAACATCTCATCTGTAATTGCAAAATGATTTGAGCTATTGATCGTCGTTAAAAAGATAAAATTTAGCTCAATTTGATTTAATTCATGATTTAAAATGTGTATTTGTCCAATATAAAGATTTGTATTTATCACTTGATACAATTGATTTTATTAAACGCATTACATTGATCATTTTCAAATGAATTTACCGTTGGACTGCGGTATATTTATGGTCAAATTCTAAGATCTACACTGTACTTTAAAAAGTTATTCCATCATATTAAAATTGTTCCGTTAAATTCCTTTCGGTCGTCATAAATATCTCATTGTTTTTTGATGCTAAACAATGTCACAATAAATTTATATTAATACACATTCATAGAAATTCATGTGCTTATTATAAAGCAGATTCTTGAAATCAAATTATAAATTTAAAGACGTTGAAACGTTTTGATCTGTAATAAAGTCTTAACGTTCAATAACAATTTATAGCCATGATTTAAATATAATGGACAAATTACAATGGAAATGTAACAATAAACATTATTACATCTTTTAAAATGCAAGTATAATTAATTTCACACATTAATAATGATCGTTAAGTATTGTACTTCAAATTAAATTCATGGATTGAATTATGATCTATTAATTTGTAGACTTTCGAATATATCATTCCAAAGCTTAATTCTGTCATTGAAGGGATCTTTAATTATTTTCATATCGTCACCAATATCCAAGCACTTCACGTCGTCTTTCGTCATTGGCTCCCATTTTGTTGTAATTAAATCATTGTATCTCAACGTTGGAAGACTAAAATCAAAACATTTTTGTATTAAGTTTATAATATATTCTATTAAATGAAAGTAATAGAAGTATAAATATTATATTATTGTATTGAAGGTAGACTTAAAAGCTTGACGATCAGAAAAAGTTAAATGAACACAAATTGAAGTTGTACATTATTAGTTTAGATGCAATTTTATATAATTAAAAATGTATTGTCAATCTTTGTATATAAAATATTATTAAATAGCGTTAAAAAATATATGTTTATGACGGATTTGTGCTAAAAAAGTAATGAAATCTTAACGTTCAAGTATCAGACGCTATCATTAAATGATATAGAAAGATGCATTTATATGCTGATCGACATATTATACATTTTATTTATATTACAGTTATAATTATAAATATTTAACTCACCCCACTTTAGCAAAATTGGTCCATAATTCAACCATACGTTTAATTGTTATGTCGTCTGATGGATTCCGTTGAAGTTCTTTCATATTTGGATCATTCACCATTTCAGTTATCTTTTCTGTCGACATCTTAAATAAATATCCGATATCATCACCATGGCTAGCACCCGTATATGGATAACTAACCAAAGTTTTATACATATTCAATCCACCGTTATATGAGAATTTATAATAGTATATATTATCACATGTGCAACTCATTATTTTTGCCACATTATCTACCTCCACCACAAATGTTATATCTGATATCAAGTCTATGTAGTTATCGACTACATTGTTAGTGTTTTGAAAGTAAAACTCTTTAATTCTATTTTTGATTTCCAATTTCTTTTCTGAATCCAACGTTTTTAAGCACGCCGGTAGCAGTATTTCAATATCAAATCCAAAATCATCAAAACTTTTAAGTTTTGTCAAATCAACGGCTCCCATTACTTGCTTGGCAATCAATAATACACCTTCTTGGGAATTGTATCCAATTATACAAGGCACTTTAGAAAACGTTCCAGATTTTAATGCTTCTAATGGCGTCGTGGTCATGAACGCTTTTACATTTGGATGCTCTTTTTCAACGACTGGAGTAAAATTAAACGAATGATCTGCATTATAATCTAAAGCAGACGCCACAACCAAATCTTTGACCGGTAGACTGCGTAAAAACTTTAAAACCTCATCTTTTTGTGTGCTTTTCAATCCCAATTTTTCAGCCAATTTAAAAGCACATTTTTCAGGATCACTCTGAGTACTCCAATTACACGTTGCAGTTCCTGATTGCATAATAGCTCTATGAAATAGATTTTTTGCCAAAGGGGACAAAACCAGTAAATGAACAGACGCTGATCCGGCACTTTCTCCAAAAATAGTAACGCTGTCTCTGTTACCGCCAAAGTGATGAATATTTTTTTGCACCCATTTCAAAGCCATCACTTGATCTTTCAACCCTGCATTTCCAGGCACTTCAGAATTATGCAGACAAAGAAAACCAAACGGTCCTAATCTATAATTGAGAGTGACAACGATGACATTTGCTTGCACCAAGTAATCCGGTCCGTAAAACAATTTATTTCCGGATCCCATAATAAACGCTCCACCATGAATCCAAACCATGACGGCTAAATGCGATCCCTGATGTGCCTTTGTTGGAGTATAAACATTAAGAAATAGACTGTCTTCGTCTCCCATAAATTCTTGAGTGTATATTTTATCGACTTGTGGATTAACGTCTCTTTCAAATGTGGCATCGCGTACTCCGCTCCATCCTTCAGGGGGTTGAGGATCCTTAAAAAAATCAAATGATCAAAACATTTTGTAATTGCGAATTATAGTAATAATGGAACATACCTGAAATCTTAGATCTCCTATCGGTGGTTTGGCATAAGGTATGCCCATATAAGAATTGTATTGAAATCCGTCTTCGGTGGTACATGTACATCCTTGTAGATCTCCTTGTGCGATTTTTAAGAGAAGATCAGGCATTTTGTATTAAAAAATATCTATGCAATCTATCTGTAAGAATAAAAATAACAAATACATTTCATTAATTATTTCAGAAATTGCTTTGGAACCAATAATATATTCCTTAAATGAATCATTTGGTGACGTTTCTAATTGCTGATTGCTATTTATTTTTAATCTTATCGACAATTTCATACACTGACTTATCACAAGATAATGCCATTAAGACAAAATTCATACTATAAAAATAAATCAAAAACCACTGAACAACTTTATCACTCGTTTTAAAATATATATTTTTCGATTTATGAAATCCCAAATATAAATAAGGAATCATTTTCTGTTCTATTACTTCCTTGATCAAAAACATATCCTGTTGGAAATCCATCAAGACTAAAATATTATAATAAAATCAATCAACCACGGTATAATGTGTATGAGGATCATCCAGAAAGTAATCCAGAATTCACAGAATACTTCACAGACATATTAAACTATTTTTCAATCGTTTCATTGAGATTGAAACATTTCTGTAGCCTGTGGAACCAGCTTTTATGTGCCAGTATACGTCTCATCCCCCATCACGATAGAATCCAGAAAAGCTTCTCCCTTCTGTGCAAAACGATACAAATATTCGCGTGTGAGCATTCTGGGCACCTATCTCATACACAACTCCTTGTAACCAAGTTTTTCCGACACAGTATCATCAAGAAGACTTCGAGAAATGCCAGGAAATGATTCGTGAAGCGTTTATTTTACACTTATTCTTCAATTTTTTGCACGAATCCATCAGAAATGACTGATGGTCTCCTACTCCTTGCCTCGTCATAAATATCAGTACAGCCTTTACTAAACAACCTAACTCACTTTATGACATGTTGTTGACTCATCACATCACTACCATAAACTTCCTCGAACTTTCGATGGATATTGGCGGCGGTATTGTTCTGCAAATTCAAAAATGGATGAGCGCGCGATGACCTCTTCGTCGGAAGAATTTACTGTGACTGAACAAAATGGCCGACAAACACAGAGATCAAACAAACTGATCGTTATGATCAGGGGGGATCACCAGATACGCCAACTTCGAAACAAAAAAAAATCATACTTTCTAGATGACGCATTTATCCCCGAAAATGCCGCAAAAAGCCATAAAAGAAGACGGAGTGGCCACAACGTCTGTGAATCCAACCGGTCCACTTTTCGGACCGCTGACATGACGAATGGACACCTCGCAATCGGGCACCATACTTGAACACGTCTACAGAACGATAACGAAATCTCATTACAAAATTTACAATCGGTCGAAAATATTGTTGTCTTTATTTTATTGCGGGCTTATGTCGGCTAAAAGTGCCGCAAGAGGGATTAGACAACTTATTATATATTATAAAAACGGACAAAGTCAATCAGTGTTGAGTCATGTAAAGTAGAATGGTCAAATAAAAAAAAATCATGTCCAACTCTCGATTGAGTCGAAATTCTGCGTTTTGCGCCCCAAGCCCTGTTGCGCCCGTGGCAGGCGCCTGCTTTGCCACCTACTTGTTACGACCCTGCTCGTATATACTGAGAAGACTGTACATATTCAATGATTTGACCGGTCTGAAAAACCGGTTTTAGACTCGGTGATGAAAACAGCTCGAGAATAAAAATATAAAAGAAGACAAGCCTGTCAATAAAGGAGTGTTACAAACCAGTGGTAATTTATGTACAAACGGAATTTTAAAAAATCATAAACACTAAATTTATACTTTTATTGATCAATGAATACCAATATGAATTGATTTAGTTTGTCTGAAACACTTATTTAAATTTTCTGACAAATTGTATGAATTTTATCTTTCAGTAGTAATTGACTGTGCCTAAGTTAATATATTACATTAAAACTAGTTTTTTTCCCCCTAAATATTAGTAGATAGTTATAGTCAATTGCTATGATAATAAAACATCTATAATTTATTTGGCAAAATTTGAAATAAAAATGATTTCTGATAGTACATTTAAAAAGTCATAAAAACATTAGTATTTTTAAAATATATTATACATACAGGTTTTTTTTTTTCTTTAAAGAAATACAAATTTTGTGGAAAACAAAAGAAATAAATTTTAAAAAAATAAAAGAAAACTGTTTAGAAATTTTAACTGTTTTTGGTAATAGAAATCGATTTTAATATTGAAAGAAATCTAAACATTCAACGAAAAATAAAAAAAAATTAAATTCAAAAATCTACTAAAAATAGTTTATTATCTGATACTAGATGGCGTATCTGACATCAGATTATTTGTAGTTTATTTAATATTTTCAAACATTTGCGATGTAATTTTGACTCCTGCAATTTCTTATTGCAATATAAAAACTTATGAAAATATTTTATTATAATAAATATTCAGTACACAATCCTTATTTTGTCGACGCCTGCTTTATGCCAGCCATTACTTATATTTTGCGTGCCAAAAAATGGATCAAAGATAAAATTCGCGTTTAACTTATCAATATAATCGTCAGAATCACAGAAAATTATGAGTTTCATAAAAAAAATGATTATAGATGTACTCACAACTCCACACAATGATGGATGCAGGCAGACTACATTAAAGACAATCACATCAGTGCTGCCTACTCGATTATCTGAATCCCTCTGTCGGTTTAAAAATACATTAGATATATTTTAAAGTGGGGGGGAGCATAACTAAAAAATAATAATTAAACACGCAACAATTAAAATTATAAAATTGTCCCCAGTCAACTCATACAATGGTACTGTAAAGAATGAATCAATCGGTAAATAAATATATTACTGGAAGCTTTTCTGGTAGAAACTGTGCAAGAATTTCTGTGTTGCTTTGATCAGGATTCCCCGATTAGCCCTTTCAATGCATGTCGCATTTATTGATGCGCATGTAAATGTGAGCAACAAATATCACAAGTTAGTAGCTAAAAATAGGTTTTCAAAGAGTCAGTTCAAATTGTAGATTTCTGTAGAGTAATGGGTTTTTCGCCCAATGAGAAGGAATTAAAGGTATGTATTGGATCTGAAAAAGTATTTGAAGGCTTCTCTCCTCTCTTCTCTCTGCCACCAAGGGTGAGGTTCCAGTTCTTTATTGCCGATCTAAGGTTAATCGTTTCAACTAACAGCTGGGGTAGTGGCCTCCTGTGAAACCAATGTGGGAGGAGGTATTTTTTAGAGATCAATATTGAATTTTGAGCATAGAAACGAGCACTATTGCTATAATGTAACTGGGAGACGTCTAGATGTAAGGTAAGTCCTATGTGTCCAGATGGAGATGGTGCGCATATTCATGTTGTACTAGGCCATACTGGGAGCTAACTAAAGGAATATATAAAGCTAGTCCCAAAAGTACCCGACCTTACGTATTGATGGCGGTTACTGTTTTTTTTTTAAAATACTAAGATAGAAAGTGTCTAAACGTTGCTTCCGTGGTCGTACAGATCATAGAAAATGTCGCAAAAAACCATAAAAGAGGACGGAGTGGCCACAAGATTTGTATGTCCAAACGGTCCGCTTTTCGGACGGTTCTAAATGAAACTCGGAGGTTCATGCTACCTTCAACGTCAAGCGAATGATATAGACGAAATGGATCTAACTCCCTCCTATGAATGGATATTGAAGAGGCCCATAGTTCTGCAGTGGACTGTGCACTACGATGATAATAAAAACGGACAGAGTCAACAAGTGTTGGTATTGTAAAGTAGAACGGTCGAGTAAAATGAAAACCATGTGTAACTGTCGATCGAGTCGGTATTCTGCATTTTGCGCCCCAATCCCAGTTGCGCCCGTGGCGGGCGCCTTGTTTAACCACGCCCTTCTTACGACCCTGCTACAAACACTTCTCAGCACTGCGTCGGCAGACCTGAGAGAAACACCAAAATAAATTTTGTTGAATGATACTGTAACCACTCCTCCAACTTTGAGCAAGTTTGAGATCTACTTATGTGGTCTTCGGGGAGGAAAGGCCGTAGATGATATTCCGACGGAATTTTTGAAATGGGGAGGAGTTAAAAAGTTATGAGATCCAATCAAGAGGTCATGATCAAGTAGTAGGACCGAGTGGCAATAGATCCATCGGAAGAGGTCTTCTACGCTGGGATAAACATGTGAACGATGACGTCTCATATTTAGATCTGAACAGTTAGATGGAGGAAGCCCAGGACCGACAAAAATGGCAAAATGCACTGTCAATCGCCGAGGCTCTCGTATAGGGCTTTTCTTAGGAGAACAGGATGATCCACCACACACCCAGGTATGCAACCAATTCGAATTGTCCTAACTGATGAACTAATTTAATGTTCTCCGAGAGGACATTGAAGAGATGGAGAAGAGGATATGTTTGTGTTGTGCTATGATTGTAATATCTTGGTGGGTCAATGATATCTTGGATCAATGTCAGAAGACAAGTCCGACTAGAGAAGCAAATTGCATACATATATTCATGGATTTGCCCGAGCTCACTCTTGCTCGGGCAAAATGACGAAGCAAAGAAACGAAAGAAACGAAGAAGACAGATCACAGGTTCTATGATTGCTATTAGTCTGGATCACGGGATCGCGCTAGCCTCTCTACCTTCTCTACGATCTCAGAGAGGGCTTAATTCGGTCCAAGAGATCAATGCATTTGTTATTGTATCGATGTTGATAATCATGAAATATTAGCCCTGCCCTCGAGCAGATAAAAGCCAGTTCAGTTCGCACCTAGTGATCGACCCTCGCCAAAAGTGTCTCGCATGGAATGGGTTTAGGGCTTCAATAGTAATGCGAGACAAAGTCCATTCGCTCATTAAATTCAGAGGGTTTGTATTGCATATGGTTTTAAAATAATTGATAAAAACTATATAACTTATCTTCAGATCCATTGAAATACATATGTTGTTAGCAACGCCGATGACAACACCAACATCAACAAGCGGTGGCATTATTAGCATTCCGATTAGCGATATTAAACTCATTCCGTCCGCTCTCTTGAAAACACGTATTTCTTGACTCGAAAGCATTTATCATATGTTTATGCAGAAAGTATGCGAAATATAGCGGACCAGAATAAGTTAAATATGTTAGAATCTAGTCAATTATGATAATTACCAACATCAGTGATACTAAGAAAAGTGTTTTATTGGCATTTAAGGCGTACATACTGTATTATTTCAAATATACGAGTGAAATTGAGTTTTAACAATTTTTCATTCAACTAAGAAGTCTTCTTGGAAGAAAACATTGGATTTTAATAAGATATAAAAGGTTGAGAACAAGAGAAAGGTCTTCAAAATTCATCAACAAAAACGACACTCATAACAGAGATACCTGATACCCACGTGTAATTAATTCGACATTGAACTTATACCTGATCTTGGGTCTCCCATATGGCCATGAAAAATAACATTGACAAAATGATAGATATTGACAGAGTTGCATGTTAATGATCTTATCATCGTCATCAAACAATACATCTTATCTTGTATAATTAAAGTGGAAAAATAAACACACAACACTACTGAAGTACACGGATTGACCGTGGAAAAGACATGGGACAGGATGCCAGAAAAATGAGAATGATTGGTTATAAATGCGGTGAGGATGTGTGATAAATAAATGCATTGATATATATCAAAATGCAAATTATATAACTATATTTTTATAAAAGAACATTCATAAAAAAGTTTCAGTCCAACGGATTTCAGTGTATTGCTACGTTATGATATAATATTTATGGCTAACGGACAATAAAATGTATTAAATATTGGCTTTTTGATTAATTTCTATGATGAACATATCATAGATCATTCAAATTAAGTTTCTTATATTTTAATGTTTATTATGAACTTATTTTACATATTTTCATATGAGATGATTGTAAAATTGATTAATATTTAATATATTTATTATCAACACATCGTTGCCTGTGGAATGCATAATAATAATTCTTGTAAGATCTTTCTAATGTAGATCATGTCTTTTGTGACAATACTTAGAAAATAATTTACTAAAACAGAAGCATAATCAATGCAATTAAAATGCATCTAATCAAGTCTCTCGTATTCCCGATATGCGTTAACTTAAGCAATAAAAGTAAACGTGAGAAGACGTAGATGTATTTAAAATATACTATTGGAGATGTAAGCTGAAAATCCCATAAACGGCCAGACACTCCAGCTCGTCTATCCTGGATGAGTTACAAATAGAAACAAAATTGTAAACCGCATGCTTAAGACGTGTTTTACAATTCTTTGGACACGTCGCTTGCAGAAAAGATTGCTTTATGATTTAGTTAGAATAATATGACAATTAAAAATGAGAAAATAAGCGATAAATATTCACAATATATATAATATTTTTAATTTCGTATAAGAATAAAATTACATTATTTTAGATCGAGCGAAACTCATAAAGTATATTATGATTTCATCATTTGTAAACTTTTGAATACATCACTCCAGAGTTTCATTCTGTCGCTGAAAGGATCTTTAATCATCTTCATATCTACACCAATATCCAAACAATTCACATCGTCTTTTGTCATTGGTTCCCATTTTGTTGTAATCAAATCATTGTATCTCAAAGTCGGAAGGCTGAAAATAAAAAGATTCAATGATTAACATCGTGTGCATCAATTTGGTGCGGTAAAATGCTTAACACTAAATTCCATGAATTTCAAACTTGATTGAGGAAAACGTTTATAGTTTTTGCTACATTATCCTGTTTACTACTCAGTATCAAAGAACAAAGCGTTAATTAGAAATTATTATGTAATTCTAAAAATGATTTAATAATAAATGCGTTTTAACTTTATTTAACTTACCCCACTTTAGCAAAATTGGTCCACAGTTCCACAATGCGTTTCACCGTCACAATGTCCGATGGGTTGATTGTAACTTTAATACTCGGATCGTTCTTCATTTCGATGAGCTTATCTATCGATAATTTGAACAAATAGCCGAGATCATCGCCGTGGGCAGCGCCCGTGTACGAATAATTTACCATGCTTTTGTAAATATTTAATCCACCGTTGTATGAGAATTTATAATAGTACAATTCTCCGTTTGCGCGACTCATTAGTTTTGCGGAATTATCAATATCCAACACAAACACTATATCTGACATCATATTTATGTAGTTATCGACTACATGATTATCGTTTTGAAAGTAGAGGTCTTTAATTTTGTTAATAAGTTCAGATTTTTTTTCTGCGTCCAACATTTTTAAATGCGCCGGTAGAAATAATTCAAAATCAAACCCAAAGTCTTCGATGGTTTTAAGCTTTGATAGATCAGTGTCTCCCATTAATTGCTTGGCGATCAATAATACACCTTCCTGAGAGTTAAATCCCATTATAGAAGGCACTATGGAAAAGTTTCCGGTTGTCAGTGCTTCTAATGGAGAAGTGGTCATAAATGCCTTTACATTTGGATGTTCTTTTTCGACAACGGGGGTAAAATTATAGGTAGTACCTGTGTTAAATTCCATATAAGATGCCATGACTAAATCTTTGGCAGATTGTTCGCGGAAGAACTTTAAAAGCTCATCTTTGTCTGTAGTTTTCAAGCCCATCTTTTCGCCTAAAGCGAAAGCACTTGTTTCAGGATCGCTCTGAGAGGCCCAACTACTGGTTGCAACTCCAGATTGCATAATAGCCCTATGGAATAGATTTTTTGCTAATGGAGACATTGTCAGATAATGAATGGACGCCGATCCAGCACTCTCTCCAAAAACAGTAACGCTATCTCTGTTACCTCCAAAGCGATGAATATTATTTTGTACCCATTCCAAAGCCATAACTTGATCTTTTAGCCCCGCATTGCCAGATACTTCAGGAGTATGAAGACAAAGAAAACCAAAAGGTCCTAGTCTATAATTGAGAGTGACGACGATCACATTTGTTTGTACCAAAAAATCAGGCCCAAATATCAATTTATTTCCAGATCCCATAATAAACGCTCCGCCGTGAATCCACACCATAACAGCCAAATGCGACCCTTCATGCGCATCAGCTGGAGTATGGACATTAAGAAATAGACTGTCTTCATCTCCCATAAATTGTTGAGTGAACAGTCTATCGACTTGCGGATTAATTTCTCTTTCAAATGTAGCATCGCGTATTCCGCTCCATCCTTCAGCGGGTTGAGGATCCTTAAAATAACGCACAATATGAAAATTTATCAATAAAAAGATCCATATTATATTGATCATACATACCTGAAATCTTAAATTTCCTATTGGTGGTTTCGCATAAGGAATGCCCATGTACGAATTGTATTTAAATCCTTCATCGGTGGTGCACAAACATCCTTGTAGATCTCCTTGTGCAATATTTACAATAAGTTCAGGCATTTTGATATAAAAAATATATTATGCGAGGCTATCTGGAAAAAATTGAAAGCTTATATTTATGCATAATTTTAATGATAAGGTATTGAAAAATTTCTATAAAAAAAAGTCATAATCGAGGTCTTTGTCGTTTCTTAATTTGTCATTGTCATACTGATTATTCCGCTGAATTTCAACGTTCAGAAGATTAGTTATAATGAGGATATACGCTGTAATTGCATCTAATCGTCTGTTATTATAAAAACTTAATACGGAGGCGTCCCATGTGTAACGTCGGCGAACATATGGTCGTAGATTCCGCAATGTTCATGAATTTTAATACACAATTTTCATACTATTGCTCAATTTTTATGCAGATCATATCATCATGAAAATTTATTATTTTTATTCAAACATGACAATCCAAGCGCTAAAAAATATTGGACTTTGAACGTTTATACATTGAATTGCCGTTCACGTGAACCGCCTTAATCTTATACGGAATACATTTAAATATAAAATCTTGGAGCGTATTCTTATCAAAATACCATGTCATCTTGCGTCGCAAAATTCAACATGTTTCATGATAAATTATGTAAATATCAAAAAAAAAAAAAAAAAACATCAACATAAAAACATTTTTTATACAATTAGTAGAATAGATTACACGTACATACAAATAGAATATGTTCACAATTCATCGATAGTATTTTTTTTTTATATTTAAATGTGTGATATTAAAATTAATTTAAAAGATTATTTGGTCTCATTAAAAATTATAACAACATGGTGTTGTTATTGTTGTTGTGTTGTATTGAGAAACAAAAATATATTGTGTTGAGCAATATAAAAAAATAATAATGGTACTTCCCTACCATTGTTTTGTGCGTCAGTGATTCCCAAACTTTTTGCTTATTGCTTTGATTTTTTTTAGCAAAAAATTAACAAAGATCATAATCTAATATATAAAAAATAATCTTTGTCCGTATTTAATGCACTGCCATACCGTTCATCTGATTGCGATAAAAATTTGTCATCTTATTGTCTACACTTGCATAAATAACATAAGCATAGTAAAAATATAGTTTGTGTATGCAATTCGTTATGCGAGACGTTAAACGGATGCACTATGTTGGCGCATATTGGTCTGGTGGTCACTAAACTAAATAAAGCACTACAACCGTCGATTTTTTATGTATTTGCCAAGTGTTCGGTCTTCGGTGGACTATACCGTGAGGCGGTAGCACACAAACGTCATCATTTTAATTCATACCTGGATAGATCGACCACAAGGTGACAGAACATTAGAACGCAGTCTTGCAATTGCATTATAAATCAGCAGTAACCGAACATATTATGAAGAACGATCATTATATCTATTTTGCTGGTACAAAAACCATAGCGACCGTCAAAAACTTCGGCATTAGAGTTGCGAAAGAAGTGATAGAAATCGAAAAACGAAGAAATAATAGAAGCAATTAATGAAGCGACGGCAATGTATGGCCCAGCATCGCGCATTGACAGCACTAGACGAAGCGCCGGCAGTTATTCCGCGTCCATGCGTCCGACAGGAGATTCGAAATATCGAAAAGTGGTACATTTGAATTCTTAATTTACCACTCAAATAATTACTAAACGCAAAGTTGCACAACATTTTGACGAATTAAAAACAAACAAAAAAGTAAGGAGTTCGCTTGGAGCACGATGTAAATAATCGCTACATAATAAGAGAGAAAGGAACGCAACCTTTGGCATTGATTTTCCGGTGAGATCTAACTTATTATCATGTCTGTCTTCTCTGCTCGGACCACAGATATAAAGGCCGTTTTATTAATAAAAATAATAAATATAGAAAGGCTCCATAGAAATTCATAACTCAAAAATACGCGTATAAGGCAAATTGTCCTAATAATGATATAGTATTATATGGAAATTTTATGTTAAATTATGTTACTCATATTGACGTAGCTGTTGCTTTTTAACACTTGATTTACCGTATTCGTCAGTCGTCGATGGAATTTGAACTTCATGCTTCCGGTCCGAAAAGTGGACCGGTTGGACATACAGACCTTGTGGCCACTCGGTTCTCTTTAAGGACTTTTTGTGGTATTTTTTATTATCTGTACGATCACGGAAGCTCTCTCAGAGGCTAACTTACATAGGTGGCTCGTGCCAAATGAGGTCGCGAATAATATTTATCTATCTTACTATTTTATACTGCTACCTTGGCAGATTTTTTAGTTTTAAGCTACAAAATCTGCGGGACCGATAAACAGCTCAGATCAGTGGTGGTTGCCCATATTCCTTTGTCTCAGATGTGAAATAATAGACCCATGTTTCATCCTGAATTGATGCACATATCGAGGGTCAGAAGGGAGTTGACCGTCAAAATTTGTCTTAGGCCGGAAAACCGAATCGGGACGACCACAAACTTAAATAAACCAAGGGCCTCTCAAGTGCTAAATCCGTCATTGGATTTTATTCAAACTTAGTTTAATTTCTAATACCAGATGGCGCAGTTGAAGCGTATGCTTCAATTCAGTAAAGTTTAACAAGACGAAATATCGCTATCATTTAATACATTAATCTTCACTGTCATAATAATTAAAACTGTCTAGAATTTATATTTTTAATAATATCTATTTTAAAAAACACACATAGATCAGTGCAATGCATCATATTTTAAATTGGGATTTATTGATTAATTCCAGAAGTCTTCAACTTTTATAATCTCCCAAGTTTGAAGATCTTGATGAAATGTAAATACAGCACGTGAACCACTTTTACCAACGCCTAATTTAAGGCGTGACTCTTCAATTCAACGAAGCATGCAATTAATAAAATAAAGACATTTCTGTATTTTAGTGCCAAAAATGTGTTTTGGCCATTTGGAAGCAGATTCTATTTCAGTAGTATACATTTGTAATGTATACTGAAACTAAACAAAAAAAAATGATCTACTAAAGATTAATTTGATTCTGAGGCTTTAATCTTTATTTTTTTAATTATCAATTAAGTCTTTAGTGTTACAAGTGTCATGTAAATGTAAAGAAAATGAAGTATAAATATACTCACATGTGGACAGCACAATGGACGCAGACAGACTGAAGCGAAGACTACACCACAACACCAAGCAACGCGTTATTAGCATTCCGATCAGCGATACTGAACATGCGAGGAAACGCTCAACCCTCTGACTGCTACGATGCGGTTAAAGCACTGTCGAAAAATGCTACAAATAAATTATTTTAATAAATATACGAAAGTAATAAAATTGATTATTATACGATGATTTATTAACGAGTCCCGAATTGAAGAGACGTTTCACGGCGTATTTTTAAACAAGACTTTGACAATATACCTTATTAAATACATTTTTAAGAAATATTAGGCCCAAAACATGCAATAAAATTGAAATTGTTTTACTTACAAATAGTACTAAACAGCGTCCTCCAAATCGTCCTGAATATGACCCGCGTGGTTTTATTTCAGTTTTCGTTCCGGTTCAGTTCCAAACATTTATATGTAACAATTTTTGCACTTTTTGCTTTATTGAACTGATTGGAAATATTGGACGATTGGCTGGTAGGCATTTTAAAAAGTGTTGTACATCGTATATTGACTGAAAATTTGGACATGAAAAAGTTGTGCGCAAGATGAGTGCCGCGTTTGCGCACAATGGAACAAAAACAGTTTTTGGCGACGATTCACAGCAACAAAACTGAGTTTTTGCATCAATTCAAGATGAAACATGGATCCATCAATTCACACCCGAGACAAAGGAACATGGGGACCCTCAACTGATCCGAGCTGTTTATTGGTCCCGCTATTTGGGAGCATGCCAGCCCACTCAACAAAAGCTCACAAAAAGTTGTTAAATCTGAGTTTAATATCCATTTCTAGCTAAGTTAGTAAGATAAATATATATACGGGGAGAATTTTAGATTCGTTCGCGACCTCATTTGGCACGAACCATCTATGTAGTTAAGCCTCTGAGGGAACTTTAGTGATCGTACAAATCATATAAAATGTCGCAAAAAGCGCTAAAAGAGAATAAAATGGCCACAAAGTCTTTGCGTCTAATCGGTCCGCTTTTCGGATCGCTAATATGACGAATGAGCGCCTCAACATGTCTACAAGACGATTACGAAATCTCATAACAAAACGAAGTTGTCTGAAGAACACTGATCGAGTGGCTTAAATATTGTTGTCTTTATTGCGGACTTATGTCAGCTGTTTATATCCAATGTTTAAGCGATAACGAAGAAAAGAGGGATTAAAAATCTTAGTATATATTATAAAAGGGACAGAGTAAATCAGTGTTGATTCATATAAAATAGAATGGTTACGTTGGAAGTTCCAGCTTGGAGTATATATAATACTAGGAAAGAAATTGAAATCTAGAAATATCATTATGGGTACATAGCAAATACATAGGAAGAAGGAAAGAGATAACCTAAATAAAATACACATTAATTATCATTTGAAGTATTAATTTGATAAAATGAACAAAACAACAACAAAAATATTATATCAACACAAAAATCAACCAAACTCTATTTCACGCAAGACTAGTACCGAACTGATAAATCGATATTTTCGAACCGGTTCAGATCAAATTTTTGTTCCGTTAGTTTTCGGTTAAAGCCCAGATTATAATCCTCATCAGTTTAATGCTATCGACGAATCAATATTTTGGATAAAACACCACGTAGAATTGCCACAATATTTACCAAAGCAAAAACAATTAAAATTGGGGAAGTTTTGAACGCTTTTCACGAGAGAGAGAGCGATCTGGCTGCGAGAAGGACGTCCTCCCGCAGCCAAGGCTATCTGGCAGCTCTTCACGACTTTCACCTCCTGCGTGTCTGTGTCATTCCTTCAGACGCAATGTGTCCATAGCGCCACAGAAGATGACGCTGTTAATCTGGCGAATTAAATCTACACAGATCAACAACGCCATTGCACGGGGATGATAATTCGTCCATGCTACATTTTGCTATAGGGAAGCAAAGAGTTGAAGATCGATATAAAAGCTATAAAAGAATTCTTGAAATGATTGGGCATTTAAGAAAATATTATCATTTGATTGCTGACATTTTTTTTTAGTAGTATACTAGCATTGCAATATCTATTTAGTTTATGACACTTAATATAATGCAGTGATTGAATTCATAAATCTACATAGTCACATAGCCATCCCTAGTACAAAATGTTTTCAACCACTGACACCATGACCTACAGAAAGTATTTATATTCCGGCAATATGACGCCATCGACGATTTTGCTAGAAGCCCTTGACAATTTTGCAAACGACGATATATCGTTCCTCAGCAGTCAAAGAGTTAATTACGGTAATCATGAATTTCAGTTATATGAATGCATTTATTTGAAAATATTTAGGACAGCTTTTGATTAGAATACATTTTGGAATGTCTATAAACTCTAAACAAGTTTTGGTTAAGATGTATTTAAGTACATATGTAGTTCTGTTTTGCTTCATCGAGAGAAAATCTATAAACATTTTATCCAAAGAAACATGGAGATTGAATATCAAATGTTAGAAATTGAGGACCATCCCAAAGGCCAATCATGGAATATATTATAATAGTAGAAAATATCATATCAACGCTCTTATCGTGTGTATCAAACAATAAAGAGTATCTTATCTTGTGTGGTTAGAGGGAAATAAAAAATTGGCATGCAAGATTACAATTCTGGAGAGGTGATTGCTCCGTAAATACTCTATAATTGCATGAACAAATTGAAGTAATGACTTTATATTATTACCCTAAAAAAGGCCTCAATATATGCAGTTGGGAAATAAAGCTCTACTAATCAATACTAGACAAATCCAATTTGTACATGGATTTTGGAAAGTGTTTTAAAACCAAATATAAAATGTATCATTGTTAATGCACTCTGAATTAGTTTGATTAATTATATTATTGATCCAAAATGAAATTATAAATAGCTTTGATTTAAATAGATCATCAATTAGCTAGCTTATTTTGTATCCGTTTTAATGTGTAATCATAAAAACATTAAATATATTGTGTGCATCGCCTGTATTGAAATTAACGTTAAATATAGTTCAGCAGATTAACATAATACCAAATGTCTCAAATCAATAAATTTGTGTCTTCATTCTAAACAGAATGAAATTATACCAAACATAAAAACAGCATATTTCATGATGTCGGCAAAAATTACTTCCTTCTTCCGATACATTGATTGTACACAAACGTTTCACCAAAAGCAATGCATGTGAATCAACAAAACATGATTGCAAAATTATATAAATATACAAGTTTTGTAATGTGAATATAATTAATATGGTTCGGTTATAAATATTAGATTGATGATGTTAAATGCAATCTATAATATTAATTATAGCGTTGAATTTACATATTTAATGAGGATTTAAATTCGATACAAGTCCAGGAATTGGTCGTCGCTTTACAAAGTTTTTAACAGCAAGTACACAGGGCAAAGTATCTTTATTTCATAACAATAAAAAACTCGATAAATTTTAACAGCTCATCTTCCTCAAATGAGTAATAGTTTTATGAGTAATCGTACAGTAGGATGTGCCGTCCATATCTGAAACGTAAAGACAAGGTTATCCATACCCAGAAACAATAGATTTGTGTACGCTATTACATTAATTATCACAACTGTTGTTACATTAACAATTAATTTTTTGCTTTCGTTTACTCAGTTTATTTAATGAAAAATCCATTATCCCTGATAATATAAATACAATCGATTTGATCCATTTGAATCTGATCTGTACAATCTATCTAATTTTCATTCAATTTGTAATATAAAAAGGATATTCAGCCTGTCATTTAGGGATAAATTATGAAACTGTAAAAGTTTATAGAGATAAATGTTGAATGTGCTACGACAGAATTAGAGATGGTTTGAAGAATAGTCAGATATGACGAAATTAGAGTGAGGCCTATTGTTGTAAGGCATGATAAGGTACGATAAATTAATAGTCTGAGAATCTTACAAAACGAATAAAGAAACAGATGATAGACGAAAAAAGAACAGCAGAAACAAAAAAAGGGGAATTAGAGATAACACTTCCTAACCAGGAAATTCAGATTGAGCAAAATACAAACAACAAGCACCAAAGAAAAACAAAACCCAATCAGACAAAACAAAGATAAACCAAATTCATGGAAAAATTCATCAAAAACCAAATTATTAATACATCTTATCTTTCAGAGATTGAAAGGATTTCGAATGACTAAGTAATGTTCTATGAATGTAATGTCTGTTACATGCTTCATATAAATAAGTAGCATTTTGTAGTTGTAGTGGTTAGAAGAACCATGTGGCATTTTGTAAAGTGTGAAAATTAAGATTGTACAACATTTTGTAATTATGCTAAATAGGAATGAATCATTAATTTAATGTTGAGGGTATTCAATAAACACTGTATATAACCCATAGATCACAAAAACCTTTTTTTACAAATATATATTAATAATCACGTATTTAATTTATAATCGATAACACATCATAACATTATGTAATAGAAATTTTCATAATTTAAATTAATCTTTGATAGAGTTGAGTATTTCATTCCAGAACTTAATCCTTTCACCAAAAGGATCGGTAATCATTTCCATATTTTTTCCAATTTCCAAACAATTTATTTGTTTCTTATCTATGGGTTTCCATATTGTCGTTATAATATTATTTTTCTTTACAGTGGGATTTCTGAAAAAATAAATGGGTTCATCAAATCATGTTTTATAACACGTACAAATGCAATAATAAAATATAGTATACATATAAACGGCAGACTAATGCCTGGTGCACACGAGGCTGCTTTTCAAGTTAGTAGAACAAGCAAGTGCTAGTAAACTGGGAGGATGGTATCTCTAGTTACGTTTTTGAGCTAAATATAGCTTAAAACTGAAGTTACTTCTGTTTATACAAAGCTAGAGTTGCTGGTTTGTTGGCACCAGCTTCATCTATTAGCTTGAAAACTGTTATTTTGTGCACCGGGCATAAAATATTGCAGGTTTTTCTACAATATACTGTAGCATTGGCATCGTTCATAATTTATAAGAATTCGAACCTGAGAACTAATTATCCCAACGATGAACGCCAAAAATGTTTATAAATTCTAGAATTGAATTTAATTTATAATATAGAAATTGTCATGCAGAATTGGCTGAGTGAACAAGCCTCAAAGAAAACTCCGATTTATATGTAACCAATGCGAGGAACCAGTTTGTCAAGAGCATAGCCATGCATTTTAAACACGCCATAAAAGCATTAATGATTGATGAGTTTTGTATTGTTATGTAATTGAAAAAAAATGCATAATTTAATTTTTTTTCATCCGTTTCCAAACAAAATGTATGAGAATCCAGCCACTCATTTCATGGACTATTTATCTAACAACTAATTCTTATATAATATAAATGAAAAGGTAAGTAATAGTTTCAATAAAACATACCCAAATTTGGCAAAATTGGTCCACATCTCAACCAATCTTTCAGAAGTTGTGGCATCAGATGGTTCGATATTGGCCTCAGCGTTTGGATTATTTTTAAGCGCCCATTCTTTCTTCGATAATTTGAATATGTAAGGAATTTCATCAGCATGAGTTGCTCCGGTGTAGGGATATGTGAGTATTTTCTTATGAAGATTTAGCGTTCCGTTATAAGAGAATTTGTAATAATAAATGGGTTGGCATCCGTTACTCATTAACTTCACAGACTGATCTATGTTTATTATAAAAAACAAATCAGACATTAAATCAACAAAGCTGTCGATAAATTTATGATTGTTTGTGAAGTACATGTCCTTGACTTTTTTCATGACTTCTTTTTTTCTTTCAGAATCCAAAGATACAATTTTTAATGGCAAGAAAATGTCCATATCAAATCCCGTTTCCTCTATTTCTTTCATCTTAGTAAAATCACGACCACCATTTAATTCTTTGGGTGTTAAAATTAAGCATTCTTGTGAGTTTAAACCCATTATACATGGAACCTTGTTATAAGAACCTGAATTCAATAAATCCAACTGATTTGTCAATAGAAAAGGTTCTATATCAGGAAATCTTTTTTCTAAAACGGGAATGAAATTATATTTTTCAGTTATATTAAATCCTTCACTCGTTGCTTTTACAAGATCCTTCGCAGACATCTCCCTAAAGAACTTCAAAAGTTTATTTTTATCTCGACTTTTGAATCCTAATTGTTCAGCTAATATAAAAGCAACTATTTCTGGCTCTTTTCCCTGAGCCCATTTACATAAACAAGAACCGGATTGCATGATTGCTTTATGAAAAAGACCTTCTGCCATGGGTGAAACCATCAAGTACTGAACTGATGCGGAGCCAGCACTTTCGCCGAAAATTGTAATATTGCAACGATCGCCTCCAAATTTGTGAATATTGTCTTTGACCCAGCGTAATGCTAGCACTTGATCCTTCATACCGGCATTACCAGGCGCATCGGCAGTATCAAGGCACAAAAAACCAAATACTCCCAGCCTATAGTTGAATGTTACAACGATAACATTTCTTTGCACTAAATAATCAGGCCCATACGAACTTTTATTTCCCGATCCGGTAGTAAAACCTCCGCCGTGCACCCAAACCATGACAGGTATATTTTGACCCTCTTGTGCAGATGCGGGAGCAAAAACATTAACAAACAAGCTATCTTCTTCTCCATCAATAGTACCGGATTGCGCATCAAATTGGCAAAAAATCGATCCTTCCACTGTCGCATCACGAATACCGCTCCATGCACCATAAGGTTGAGGATCCTAAAATATTTACAGTTAATTCAATTTCATGATATTTATTTGTTAAATACTGCACATCATTTAGAGCAATTAATCGGTCAACAAACCCGAAATCTTAATTCGCCAATAGGAGGTTTTGCATATGGTATACGCATATACGAATTATATTGAAAATTGTCTTTAGTAGTTGTAGTACATCCTTGCAAATCACCTTGTGAAATTTTTAAATGGAGACCAGGCATTTTAAAAGTGGAACTGAAAATATTTTTTAAAAAAATGAGTAAACATAATTTACTAGACATTTTGATAATTCTAAGTATGTATGTATATTTTTGCTTTAAAATTGTTTTAAGTGGGATTTGTTGCATTTATGATTAGATTATACGCACATATTAAAATAATTTTTGGGGATATGAAAAGAATGAAAATACTTTTGGATAAAAAACAAATGAAATAAATTATTCGAATTGGATTATAAACAATAATTATGAATTAAATTCAAACGTTAAAAAACTTAACCTTACTTTTGGTTTGTATGAAATTTTTATTCTTGTCAATTATAATGCAAAATTCAGCGTACATTTCTATTGCGAAATAAACTATAGCTTCGTGATTCAACCCATTTTATTTAATTAATGCTTCAACCCATTTTTAAAATTTAATTTATAAAAATGACATTCGCCAATTGTTTTTCTACGTTAATGTTGCTCAACACGAAAATTGGTTCCACATTTGTAAGTAAGGTATATCTTTGCTCCACGAGTTTTTAAATTTAATTATAATATGTTAAATAAATCTTTTCAACTTTTAAAGTATTAAGAATCACAATATTTTTTTTATTATTTGAATATTTTTATCAAGATTTTTGCAAAATATTAATTATACAAATGCAAAAAATAATAAATGTATGAGTTGATAATTGACACTTAAATAATATTTTTTGGGTTTAATCTGTCTGTCATAAATGAAATAAATCATAATAGGGTTAATCAGAAATTTTAAAAATGCTTACAATCTCAACTTGCTTCTTTAACACTCCACTCGGTAATGAAAAAGTTAACGGATAATGAGTAATATTTATATAAGTGCATTTTCTCAGAGATTCTTCAATTGTTTTACAATAAATGAATTATCTTCTATTACTCTTTTGTTTACATACTTCGCCTGCAACAAACATTTCAAAAGTGATTAATAGTATGCTATAAACATTCATTATAAAGATATTTATAACTGTTTTCACACGAATGAAATAATCTGAAGCATGTCAATGGCATAATATTAAATATATATTGCGCTGAAAGGGACTATGATTAAAATAAAGACAATTTTTAATACACGTTTAAAGCCTTAAATATATTTCAGGTGTATTCTTTGTAAAATAAAGTTGAGAAGCATTTCTACAAGTAATACATCTCAAACAAAATAATTTAACAAGGTAAATTTAATTTCAGAGCTATAAAAATATTGAAACGCTCATGGGAACAATGTCAATCCTCACATTTATGACTCATTGTCGTCATTGTGATTTATCTTAGCATGAATTGCAATATACAAGCCTTGAAACTCAATGGAAGTGATATACTTGCTATAATGAAATGAATTATATCTAATATAAATGCAGACCTTCGTCTTTAATATAATAATTATATCGCTCAAAAATTTTAACGACTGGTTTTCTCTCCATCATTAATCGTGTCAATGCTATTGGATGTATTGTTATCGAATATCAATTTATCGAATGAGATATTCATCACTGACAGCCCCGTAACAAGGGAGTGGCGAAGGTGGCGCTCGACACGGGCGCAACTGGTTTGGGGCGCAAAACGCAGAATACCGACCCGGTTGAGAGTTGCATATATTTTCATTTTACTTGACAGTTCTACTTTACATGAACGTCTCGGCGCTCGTTGCATCACTTTCTTACCTTGCTTCGTTGGTACATACCATCACCGGGGACTACACCCCTCGACCAGTGCGCCCCCGAGTGATTCTCGTCCATACGAAAAATACACAAGAGACATAGACATTCTTAGATTTTATTGTGACACATAAAAAAACTAGCGAAGCACTTATGAATTACATTGAAAAAAGTTAACATTAGACGGAATAATATTAGAAATATAAGAGGCCAATCGTATGATAACGCCCCGGCCTCCGCCCCCAACCACCCTATCCAGCCGCCTCATCAACGCCTAACCGATCAAGCTTCCTCTTTACCACCCCGCTGACTGTGTTAATTTTCTCCAAAACCGTAACGAGGTTTTGAAACGCCCGGGGCAAGTATCTAACTTGGCTCCACTAGATGCTACAACCTTATTTGTACCCACAAACAGTCCACTGTAGAACTAGGCTCTCTTCAATATTCACTCATAGAAAAGGGTTACATTCATCTTCTCGTTTGATCGATATTAAAGGTAGCATGACCTCAGTTCTATTTAAAACGCTCATCTAGCAGGGCACCTGGGTGTATATGTCTAAGTATTGTGTTGTTATGGTTGCAAAGTAAGATCTTTATTTGTCTCTCTTTTATGGGGTTTGCTTGGTCTGAGTTGGCAATGTTTTATACGCTATATATATCATTGAGTACAATCAACTGTATAGGAGAAAACGAGTGACATGCAAAGATAGAGATAGGTGATAGATATATGTAGGGATCTTTTCATAGTGTAATAAATAAAAATAAACAAAATTTCATAAATGTGGTAAAACTAAGTGATGTTTCACGAATGTAATGTCTGTTACAGCTTCATATAAATAAGTAGCATTTTGTAGCTGTAGTGGTTAGAAGAACTAGGTGGCATTTTGTAAACTGTGAATATTAAGATTGTACATCATTTTGTAATTATGCTTAATAGAAATGAATCATTAATTTAATGTTGAGGGTATTGAATAAACACTGTATATAACCCATAGATCACAATAACTTTTTTTTACAAATATATATATTAATAATCACGTATTTAATTTATAATCGATAAAACATCATTACATTATGTAATAGAAATTTTCATAATTTAAATTAGTCTTTGAGAGAGTTGAGTATTTCATTCCAGAACTTAATCCTTTCACCAAAAGGATCGGTAATCATTTCCATATTTTTTCCAATTTCCAAACAATTTATTTGTTTCTTATCTATGGGTTTCCATATTGTCGTTATAATATTATTTTTCTTTACAGTGGGATTTCTGAAAAAATAAATGTGTTCATCAAATCATGTTTTATAACACGTACAAATGTAATAATAAAATATAGTATACAAATAAACGGCAGACTAATGCCTGGTGCACACGAGGCTGCTTTTCAAGTTAGTAGAACATGCAAGTGCTAGTAAGCTGGGAGGATGGTATCTCTAGCTACGTTTTTGAGCTAAATATAGCTTAAAACTGAAGTTACCTCTATTTATACAAAGCTAGAGTTGCTGGTTTGTTGGCACCAGCTTCATCTATTAGCTTGAAAACTGTTATTTTGTGCACCGGGCATAAAATATTGCAGGTTTTTTCTACAATATCTTGTAGCATTGGCACAGTTCACAATTTATAAGAATTCGAACTTGCGAACTAATCATCCCCACGATGTACGCCAAAAATGTTTATAAATCCTAGATTTGAATATAATTTATAATATAAAAATTGTTATGCAGAATTGGCTGAGTGAACAAGCCTCAACGAAAACTTCGATTTGTATGTAACCAATGCGAGGAACCAGTTTGTCAAGAGCATAGCCATGCATTTTAAACACGCCATAAAAGCATTAATGATTGATGAGTTTTGTATTGTTATGTAATTGAAAAAAAAATGCATATTTTAATTTTTTTTCATCCGTTTCCAAACAAAATGTATGAGGATCCAGCCAGACTCATTTCATGGACTATTCAACGAACAACGAATTCTTATATAATATAAATGAAAAGGTAAGTAACAGTTTCAATAAAACATACCCAAATTTGGCAAAATTGGTCCACATCTCAACCAATCTTTCAGAAGTTGTAGCATCAGATGGTTTGATATTGGCTTCAGCGTTTGGATTATTTCTAAGTGCCCATTCTTTCTTTGATAATTTGAATATGTAAGTAAGTTCATCAGCATGACTTGCTCCAGGGTAGGGATATGAGATTATATTTTTAAAGAAATTTAACGTTCCGTTATAAGAGAATTTGTAATAATAAATGGGTTGGCATCCATTACTCATTAACTTCACAGACTGATCTATGTTTATTATAAATGTCAAATCTGACATCAAATTAACAAAACCGTCGATAAATTTATGATTGCTTTTAAAGTACATGTCCTTGACTTTTTTCATGACTTCTTTTTTTCTTTCAGAGTCTAAAGATACAATTTTTAATGGCAAGAAAACATCCATATCAAATCCTGTTTCTTCCATTTCTTTCATTTTAGTAAAATCTCGATTACCAAATTGTGTAAACATAAATCCTTCTTGTGAGTTGAAACCCATTATACATGGAACCTTGTTATAAGAACCAGATTTCAATAAATCCAACTGATTTATTAATAGAAAAGGTTCTATATCAGGAAATCTTTTTTCTAAAACAGGAGTGAAATTATATTTTTCAGTTATATCAAATCCTTCACTCGTTGCTTTTACAAGATCCTTTGCAGATATCTCCCTAAAGAATTTCAAAAGTTTATTTTTATCTCGACTTTTTAATCCCAATTTTTCAGCTAATTTAAAAGCAACTCTTTCTGGCTCTCTTCCCCGAGCCCATTTACATAAACAAGAACCGGATTGCATGATTGCTTTATGAAAGAGACCTTTTGCCATTGGTGAAACCATCAAATACTGAACTGATGTGGAGCCAGCACTTTCGCCGAAAATTGTAATATTGCAACGATTGCCCCCAAATTTGTGAATATTGTCATTGACCCAACGTAATGCTAGCACTTGATCCTTCAAACCGACATTACCAGGGGCATCTGCAGTATCAAGACACAAAAAACCAAATACTCCCAGCCTATAGTTGAATGTTACAACGATAATATTTTTTTGCACTAAATAATCAGGCCCATATAAACTTTTATTTCCCGATCCAGTAGTAAAGCCTCCGCCGTGCACCCAAACCATTACAGGTATATTTTGACCCTCTTGTGCAGATGCTGGAGCAAAAACATTAACAAACAAGCTATCTTCTTCTCCGTCAATAGCACCGGATTGCGCATCAAATTGGCAAAAAATTGGTCCTTCCATTGTCGCATCATGAATACCGCTCCATGCACCATAAGGTTGGGGATCCTAAAATATTTAGAATTAATTCAATTTCATGATATTTATTTGTTAAATACAGTACATCATTTAGAGCTATAAATCGATCAACAAACCCGAAATCTTAATTCGCCAATAGGGGGTTTTGCATATGGTATACGCATATAAGAATTGTATTGAAAATTGTCTTTAGTAGTTGTAGTACATCCTTGCAGCTCACCTTGTGAAATTTTTAAATGAAGACCAGGCATTTTAAAAGTGGAACTGAAAATATATAAAAAAAAAATGAGTAAACATAATTTACTAGACATTTTGATAATTCTAAGCATCTATATACATATATGTGTATACATATATATATTTGCTACGCTTTAAAATTGTGGGATTTGCAGCGAATGAAATAAATTATACGAATAAAATTATAAACAATAATTATGAATTAAATTCAAACGTCAAAAAACTTAACCTCACTTTTTGCTTGTATGAAACTTTTATTCTTGTCAAGGATAATGCAAAATACGAACATTTCTATTGCGAAATAAACTATAGCTTGGTGTCTCAACCCATTTTAATTGATTAATGCTTCAACCCATTTTTAAAATTTAATTTATAAAAATGACATTCGCCGATTGTTTTTCTACGTTAATGTTGCTCAACACGAAAATTGTTTGCACATTTCTAAGTAAGGTATATCTTTGCTCCATGAGTTTTTAAATTTAATTAAATGTTAAATAAATCTTTTCTGCTTTTGGCGTATTAAGAATAACAATATTTTTGATTTAGCTATATTTATCAATATTTTAGCAAACTTATGAAAGGAGTAATTGAATATTTATTTGTGTGGAAGCCATCATTAAAATATTAATTATACAAATGTAAAAAATAATAAATATGTGATTTGTTAATTGACACTTAAATAATATTTTTCGGGTTTAATCTGTCTGTCGTAAAATAAATAAATTATAATAGGCTTAATAAGAAATTTTAAAAACGCTTACTATCTCAGCTTGCTTCTTTGACGCTTCACTTGGATATGAAATAGTTAACGAAAAATGAATAATATTTATATAAGTATATTTTCTCAGAGATTCTTCAATTTTTTTTACATTAAATTAATTATCTACTGGTACCCTTTTGTTTGCATGCTTCGCCTGCATTAAATATTTCAAAAGTGATTAATAGTATGCCATAAACATTTGTTAAAAAAATATGTATAATTGTTCTTTCATTATTTTGCAACGATTTTATATACCAAGATAATTCATTTTAACGCTTAAAATAAATATATACGGTCTTATCACCAGCTATTGCTATTAAAATGCATTTAAATAAGCAAGTCGAAAAAAAAAATTATTTTATAACTTAAACTGTAAAGCAGAAAAGCCAGATTAAAGGCTTATATTCAGTTCCAAGTGATTAAAAGAATGTACGATTAAAAAGATAAATGTTTTGGATTTCAAATTTTGTTTTCTAAAAATTAAAATACGCCGGTTATCTTTGCTTCAATTTTGAACAATGTTATTTAAAATTATTTTTAATCATACTTTGTGAATGATCTGAAGCATGTCAATGGCATAATATTAAATATGTATTGATTAAAATAAAGGCATATTCAATTTATGATATACATTCAAAGTCTTAAATATATTTCAGGTGATTTTTTTGTAAAATAAAGTTGAGAAGCATTTCTACAATTAATACATCTCAAATAAAATAATTTAACAAGGAACATATGATTTCAGAGCTATAAAAATATTGAAACGCTCATGGGAACAAACATTGTCAATCTTAACATTTATGATTCATTGTCGACATTGTGATTTATCCGATGAAGCCTTGAAGCTCAATGGAAGTAATATAGGTGTCATGATGAAATTAATTGTTTTTATTATTAAAATATGTATTTAATCATTTCTAATTAAAATGTACATCTTCGCCTTTAGAATAATAGTTATGAGTAGGGAATCCGATTCCGAGCCAAAATTTCGATACCGGGACTTCGGGATCTATCGGGATTAGACCATCCCTGGATTGGGATTTTCAATAATTTAAGAAATTACATTGATAAATTTGATCAAAAGTTACTAATAAGTCCATTTGTTTCATATAAAAAATAACTTGAAGGCGAAAGAATTTTATTTATTTAAGAAAAAATAAAAATATAATTCGATTTCCCGACAAATTATTTATTTCCCTCGCTGCAGATGAATACTTATATACTATAATACTTTGATATGATTCGTAATTATATTATGGAGGAATACAAATATTCTGAATCCCGTATCTATTATATTTCATATCGATATTCCCATTATTAGAGTCGTGGTGTAGTAAATACATCACCGGTGGGGAAAGGTTATATGTACTGTATATATGTATACATAGATTAGACAGATACTGCTCCTAGACGTCGCCTAAGCTCGTCGATTAGTAGTTACGCCACTGTTTCCAAGCGTCCAGATTTCGGTGGGTATGTCTCGATTTAGTAGCTTTCATCGTGCTGGTGAGGTCTACGATTTCTGTTAGATAAAAATTTCAATCCCAAATTTTTCGGCATTACGTTTACTAATCCCGGGATTCATGAGCATCTAAAACTATCGGGTATCCCGGGATTGGATTCCCTAGTTACGAGGCTCAAAAATGTAACGACTGGTTTTCTTTCCATCATTAATCGTGTCAACGCTATAACTGCTTAAAAGCTATCCGCGAACATGAACCCGGCAGGAGGTTCGAAGAAGAAATAAATAAATTGATTGGGCGCGTTCGTCCAAAGATATCGCGTTGTGTAATCTTGATGCTCCAACATAGCGAGACCCGCAAGTAAAGTGTTAAGCTTAACTTTAATAGGCAGCTGTTCTTGGGAAAATACAAAATTCCATCACTGATCTATTAATCCTTGTTTATACTGCAAGTATGGTGAACCTAAAATACATTATGTTTCAGTATTGACATATGATTGCGAAACATGGAAGATTAACGCTAGGATTTATTTAATAAGTAAAAACATAAAGAGCTCGGAATAACAAGATCTTGTATAAACAAACACACGGATAAGATATATAACGATGCATGTGAAATGGCAGTGGGCAGGCCATGTAGCAAGACCAACTAACGAATGATGGGTTAAAGGTATTATGGAATAAAATTCGACAAAAGCAATCAAACAAACGATCGATATATATTTTGCAAAATAGCAATAAGTCAGATATTGACAAACAATTAAATAACATGAAACATTTTATACCGCTTAACATTCATATCGCTTATAAGTAAGCATATTTTTCCAGAAATTCATTCTCTTCGAACGAGGATTAACAATTAATTTTAACTCCTTATCGATTTGAAGGCAATTATGTTCGCCATGCTTTATTGGTTTCCATATTGTATCAACCATTTCGGATAGCTTTGGAGTTGGGTTTCTGAAAGCATCATTTTAAATATTAATTAAATAATAATATTGTTATTTTATCATATTTGTACGTACCCATATCTGGCAAAATTTGTCCAAAGCTCCAACAAGCGTTTTCTGGTGATGATATCAGAAGGGGTAGGGACTAAAATATTCGAAACGATCTTAGAGTTGAATAAGTAATTTAATTCGTCGGCATGGCAAGCTCCTTCATAAGGAATACTGATGAAACTTCTGAGCGTGTTTAAAGATCCGCTGTAGGAAAATATGTAAAAATAAACAGATTCGGAAAATTTGACCATCAGTCGTAAAACGTAATCCATATCAATCCCAAAGTATAAATCACTACTGCAGGTAAGAAAATCTTCTTTCAAGTTTGTGGTGTTTGAAAAATATTCTTTCATTGCAGCATCTAAGGTACCGCTTTTGATAACATATTTTTTTGTCATGACATTCAACAGTATTTCCATGTTTTTTCTCATGCTCTCTAAACTGTCCGTTTTGGGGAATTCTTGGAGAGATTTATTGTATAATATTAGGGTTTCTTTTGAATTGATTCCGCATATAAGTGGAACCCTGTTGAACTCTCCGGTCTTCATCAGTGTAAGCGGATCTTTCAAATGGAAGGCTTCAACGTTAGTAAACTCTTTTTCTACAACCGGAACAAATTTTATATCGACTAAGTAATCAAATTTGACTGTAACAGCTTTAGCCAAATCTTCTGCTGGCACTTGTCTCAAAAACTCCAATATTACATCCTTATCCTTGCTGTCGCAACCGAGTGATTTGGCCAGATTAAAAGCGGTTTCTTCAGGATCGGGTTGAATGGACCACAGCGAGAGGGCCGAACCAGATTGCATTATTGCTCTATGAAACAGACCTTTTGTCATTCGAGATAAAACGTGATGATTGACCGAAGTCGAACCAGCGCTCTCGCCAAATATGGTTACCAATCCCGGATCTCCACCAAATTGGGCGATATTCTTTTGAACCCATTTCATAGCCAGGACCTGATCTTTCATCGCGGCGTTTCCAGGAACTTCCGGCGTATTAAGGCAGAGGAATCCCAATGGACCCAATCTGTAATTGAATGTCACCAATATGATATTTTGGGCAACGAGGTATTCCTCGCCGAAAAATTCATCATCGCCGGATCCAATGGCGTAGGCTCCACCATGAATCCAGAACATTACAGGCAATTTAGCATTTTCGGATGCGAACGCTGGAGCATAGACGTTGATATAAAGACTATCTTCGCTACCTTGATACATCCTAGACATCAAAAAATCGTTTTGTGCACAGCAACTACCGTAAGCTATGGCATCCCTTACGCCGCTCCAATTTTCGGGAGGCTGAGGATCCTGAAAAGAGACAAGCAAAGATCAATATTGATATAAAGTATGGGATAGTCAATAATATGAGTCTGTGTAACTGTGTAAATTGAGCTACAAATCTGTATAAAACGACCCAAAATATTACATACCAACACAGCAAAAAGGCGATAATATTTTGCAGCAACCTGACACTTTATCATGAATAAATAAAAGAGTTTAATCAGATTTTAAAAGAACAAACTCATTATTATTTAATATACATAAGCTATGACTTATGCGCGCAATAAAACAATCAAAATGTATGAGTACAGTATTTTGAATTTTCATAAACACGAATGAAATTTATGTTCTCTTATTATTAGATCGGGGTTGTAATTTTTTTTGATCAAATTTTGCCAACAGAAAAATGATTTGCATCTGTACTGTAATCATCATTACTATTGGCAATTGGATGAAATGTGTTTGAACGAATATTCGATTCATCACTGCTTCTGTAAGATCTGAAGGTTCGTATTGCATTTAAAAGAATCAAAATCCCTCTATCACCTTCCCTTGTTATTTTTAGAAGAAAATATTTTGAATATTATGAGGGATCGTATAAATATCCCTATCTGAATACGCGGAGTAAAAAAATGATCGCCTAATTTAATTGTTTAACGCATTCGCGGACACGGATTGGCGTTGCAATTCATCTACATAGAAATTGAGTTAAACACACTATGTATGTAAAGGTCGTAACTTGTACACAACTGGCGGTGTGTAGGAACGTTATTGGTTCAAGTTAATACACGCACACACACAAACGCGCGCCTATATTCGTAGACTTATCAGGCGCAAAAAACACTTATCACATCCGTCTGCAATTCCAGACGTGTCCACGAATGCGTTAAATGCAAAGCAGCGTTATATCTTTGCGAATTTTTTTCGACAAAAGTGCGACGTGGCGATATATAGACTAGTTCTGCAGATGACGGTTTTGGTTGCATTATAATTTTTATGATGACTCTTCCATGTTGGTGTAATACTTCGTCATTCATCATACTCGTATACATTTTATGATCATATGTTTACAAGCTGGCATCGAAACAATTTGGGTCAGCCGCTAACATTAGATATTATTTATTTTCATACTATCAAGATTCGATTTATTGCATGCACTTTAATGCATTTCTATTATTGGATTCTATATTAGTTATAGAACAAGCGTCGACTGCTAAATTTACACACATTTGCAAACAGTTTATGCGCTAGATTATCACGATAAAAATCATATTTTAAGATGAAACGTACCTTGAATCTCAAATTTCCCAATGGAGGCTTCGCATAAGGAATGCCCAAATAGCAATTGTATTGAAAGCCTTCCACCGTAGTCCTCGAGCATCCACGAAGCTCACCCTGTTCTATTTTGACCTGAAGATCTGGCATCTTGTGGTTTGTTTCAAGTCAGGAGTACTGTCGGCAATTGAGTTGTATTTGAGATTTTCCTGGATAAAAAAAAATACAAACATAAATATACTTTAAAGGAATGTATCAAATCGAATGTCTTAATATATGTCGTTGAACATATATCAAATATAATAAATCGAGCAATCAGAATTACTTCCATCAACTGCTGAATCACAACTGAACTCACTTATTGACTTTTATCGATTGCATGAATAATTTCTCATTTGCTTATAATTCGCCTGAATGACTCTATTTTCATTATTACACCTTATCATCATTATGATTTCTTTTCATTTTAGTGTTTTTTCGTTATTAAATTAACTGACATTTACATTGGTGTTTGTGGTTTCATGGGATGATCCATAAATATGCTACTCTAATAGCGATTCCGTACTAGATATTCAAAAGCAATTCAAATTATTGCTCGAATTAAAGTCTCGAAAAGTATCCTATATATATATTTCTGTTTTTTTAATGGTTTTAATACATTTTCCTATTTATCAATATTGAAAAAAATTTTTTATACAGAATGCGGCAGGGAAACTTCCTTATTTGAAACGCGCGCCTGAAGTGACATTTATTCTAAGAAGGGTGTTATACCACCTTTGGAAAATACGTGTGATTGTTTGGTGTGAATTGTTCATAATAGGCATCATTAAAACATGGTTTTTTGAAGAAAATGGTCAGGCAGTATAGGTAAATTCTGTTTGTTATGTCCACATGATTAAGGAGTTTTTTACTGAAACTTGAAGAAATGAATGTGAGTACCTATAGTGTATCTATTTATTATCAATGACTACATTTTACAAAAAATGCTTTATCAAATATCGATTAACATCCATATTACTTGAAAGTAAATGCATCTCTCCAGAAATTCATTCTCTTCGAACGAGGATTAACAATCATTTTTAACTCCTTATCGATTTGAAGACAATTATATTCACCATGCTTTATTGGTTTCCATATTGTATCAATCATTTCGGAAAGCTTTGGAGTTGGGTTTCTGAAAACATCATTTTAAATATTAATTAAATAATAATGTTATTATTTTATCATATTTGTACGTACCCATATTTGGCAAAATTTGTCCAAAGCTCTATCAATCGTTTTCTGGTGATGATGTCAGAAGAGGTAGGGGCTGGATTATTTGAAGCGATCTTAGAGTTGAATAAGTAATTTAATTCATCGGTATGGCAAGCTCCTTCATAAGGAATACTGATGAAATTTCTGAGCGTATTTAATGATCCATTATAAGAAAAAATGTAAAAATAAACTGGTTCGGAAAATTTGACCATTAGTCGTAAAACGTTATCTAAGTCAATCCCAAAGTACAAATCACCACTGCAGGTAAGAAAATCTTCCATCAAGTTTGTGCTGTTTGTAAAATATTCTTTCATTGCAGCATCTAAGGTACCACTTTTAACAACATATTTTTTTCTCGCGACATTCAAAAGTAATTCTATGCTTTTTCTCGTGCTTTCCAAACTATCGGTTTTAGGTAATTCTTGAAGAGATTTATTGTAGACTATTAAGGCTTCTTTTGAATTGATTCCGCATATAAGCGGAACCCTGTTAAACTCTCCAGTCTCCATTAGTGTAAGCGGATCTTTCAACAGGAAGGCTTCAACGTTAGAAAATTCTTTTTCTACAACCGGAGTAAATTTTATATCACCTAAGAAATCAAATTTGACTGTAACAGCTTTAGCCAAATCTTCTGCTGGCACTTGTCTCAAAAACTCCAATATTACATCCTTATCTTTGCTGTCGCAACCGAGTGATTTGGCCAGATTAAATGCGGTTTCTTCAGGATCGGGTTGAATGGACCACAGCGAGAGGGCCGAACCAGATTGCATTATTGCTTTATGAAACAGACCTTTTGTCATTCGAGACAAAATGTGATGATTGACCGAAGTCGAACCAGCGCTCCCGCCAAATATAGTTACCAATCCCGGATCTCCACCAAATTGAGCAATATTCTTTTGAACCCATTTCAAGGCTAGAGCTTGATCTTTCATCGCAGCGTTTCCAGGAACTTCCGGCGTATTAAGACAGAGGAATCCCAATGGACCCAATCTATAATTGAATGTCACCAATATGATGTTTTGGGCAACGAGGTATTCCTCGCCGAAAAATGCGTCGTCGCCGGAGCCAATAGCGTAGGCTCCACCATGAATCCAGAACATTACCGGTAATTTCGCATTTTCGGATGCGAAAGCTGGAGCATACACGTTGATATAAAGACTATCTTCGCTGCCTCGATACATCTTAGATATCAAAAAATCGTTTTGTGCAGAACAACTACCAAAAGATATGGCATCCCTTACGCCGCTCCAATTCTCGGGTGGCTGAGGATCCTGAAAAGAGACAGGCGAATATCAATATCTATATAAAAATAGAATTGTCGATATATGAGCCCTACATGGTGCAAACTGTGTGTACTATAATGCAATTCTACTATTGGATTCTATATTAATATATTGTTAAATTTACTTAAATTTGTTAAAAAAATATATCAGTTTACAAGAATGATATTAAACTGTTCTTTTGAAAGTCAATTGTTTATGGAAAACATATACAGAAAAAGTACCTTGAATCTCAAATTTCCCAATGGAGGTTTCGCATAAGGAATACCCAAATAGCAATTGTATTGAAAGCCTTCCACCGTAGTCCTCGAGCATCCACGAAGTTCACCCTGTTCTACTTTGACCTGAAGACCTGGCATCTTGTGATTTGTTCCAATTCAGGAGTAATATAAACGACTGAGTTATAATGGATAACAAAGTTACAGAAATAAATATGCTTTGAATAAATACAGAAATAATATGTTATTGAACTTCTATAATAAATCAAGCATTTAGAATTATTTATATCGACTGCTGAATCACAATTGAATTTAAATGACATTTATCGACTGCATGCATAATTTCCTATTTACATCTTATCGACATAACGATTTGTTTTTATTTTTAATACTCTTTTTATTATATTAATTGTTAAGCTTTCAATAGCAAATAAAATAAATTAGCAAATTAAATTTTTGCACATAGAATAATACTCGAATTAAAGTCTCAAAAGGTATCCTATAAGGTTTTATTACATTTTTCCATTAATTAAAAATATATTTATTTATATAGTCTTCCAATCGGAATGTATGAAAATAGGACTGCGACGGGAAGTTGTTTTTATTAGGGCTTCAAACCGGAATTGAACCGAAAACCATTAAAACCGATATTTTTGTTGGAATGAAAATCGAAACTGAACCGGTTCGAAATTATTGGTTTTTCTGTTTAATACACGTCTTACGTGAAATAATGTTTTGGTTGATTTTTGTGTTAATGTAATACGTGATCTTTACCGTGCATTGTTAAAAATAGGCATAATTAAAACATGTTTTTTGAAGAAAATGGTCAGGCAGTATAGGTAAATTCTGTTCGTTATGTCCACATGATTAAGAAGGTTTTTTTTCTGAAAGAAATTAATGTGAGGGATGTCTGGTTATAGAATGACGGTGTTAAGATGCGAGTATCGAGAGGTCTTTTCAAGAAAACTACCCCGAACGCCACATGTCCTTGCGGGGCGAATTTCAATGGGTGGCAAAACAATCCAGAAAGCATTAAGATAGCTCAAATCGAAAAAAACAATATTTTCGAATCGGTTTCGTTCCTGCAAATAAATCGATTTACCTGGTTTCGGTTTTCGTGTCGGTTCAAAGTCCGGCTTAAAACCACTGGTCAATTTCTTTGAGTGTAATTAATTAAGCATATTAACTAAAATAATGTATTTTTTAAATATATATTATCAATGACTACACTTTACAAAAAATACTTTATCAAATATCGATTAACATCCATATTACTTGAAAGTAAGTTCATTTCTCCAGAAATTCATTCTCTTCAAACGAGGATTAACAACCATTTTTAACTCCTTATCGATTTGAAGACAATTATGTTCGCCATGCTTTATTGGTTTCCATATTGTATCAATCATTTCGGATAGCTTTGGAGTTGGGTTTCTGAAAACATCAATTGGAATATTAATATAATAATAATATTATTATTATTTTATCATATTTGTACGTACCCATATTTGGCAAAATTTGTCCAAAGCTCTATCAATCGTTTTCTGGTGATGATGTCAGAAGAGGTAGGGGCTGGATTATTTGAAGCGATCTTAGAGTTGAATAAGTAATTTAATTCATCAGTATGGCAAGCTCCTTCATAAGGAATACTGATGAAATTTCTGAGCGTATTTAATGATCCATTATAAGAAAATATGTAAAAATAAACTGGTTCGGAAAATTTGACCATCAGTCGTAAAACGTAATCCATGTCAATCCCAAAGTACAAATCACCAATGCAGGTAAGAAAATCTTCCAACAGGTTTGTGCTATTTGAAAAATGTTCTTTCATTGCAGCGTCCATGGTACCGCTTTTGACAAAATATTTTTTTCTCATGTTATTCAAAAGTAATTCCATGTTTTTTCTCGTGCTCTCCAAACTATCGGTTTTAGGTAATTCCTGAAGAGATTTATTATAAACTATTAAGCCTTCATTTGAATTGAAACCGCATATAAGTGGAATCCTGTTAAACTCTCCAGTCTCCATTAGTGTAAGCGGATCTTTCAAAAGGAAGGCTTCAACGTTAGGAAACTCTTTTTCTACAACCGGAACAAATTTTATGTCGACTAAGTAATCAAATTTGACTGTAAAAGCTTTAGCCAAATCTTCTGCTGGCACTTGTCTCAAAAACTTCAATACTACATCCTTATCCTTGCTGTCGCAACCGAGTGTTTTGGCCAGATTAAATGCGGTTTCTTCAGGATCGGGTTGAATGGACCACAGCGAGAGGGCCGAACCAGATTGCATTATTGCTCTATGAAACAGACCTTTTGTCATTCGAGACAAAACGAGATGATTGACCGAAGTCGAACCAGCGCTCCCGCCAAATATGGTTACCAATCCCGGATCTCCACCAAATTGAGCGATATTCTTTTGAACCCATTTCAAGGCTAGAACTTGATCTTTCATCGCAGCGTTTCCAGGAACTTCAGGCGTATTAAGACAGAGAAATCCCAATGGGCCCAATCTGTAATTGAATGTCACCAATATGATATTTTGGGCTACGAGGTATTCCTCGCCGAAAAATGCGTCGTCACCGGAGCCAATAGCGTAGGCTCCACCATGAATCCAGAACATTACCGGTAATTTCGCATTTTCGGATGCGAAAGCTGGAGCATACACGTTGATATAAAGACTATCTTCGCTGCCTCGATACATCTTAGATATCAAAAAATCGTTTTGTGCAGAACAACTACCAAAAGATATGGCATCCCTTACCCCGCTCCAATTCTCGGGTGGCTGAGGATCCTGAAAAGAAACAGGCGAATATCTATATAAAAATAGAATTGCCGATATATGAGCCCTACATGGTGCAAACTGTGTGCACTATAATGCAATTCTACTATTGGATTCTATATTAGTACATTCTTAAATTTACATAAATTTGCAGATAGGTTAACAAGTACTATATTAAACTGTTCTTTTGAAAGTCAATTGTTTATGGAAAAAATATACAGAAAAAGTACCTTGAATCTCAAATTTCCCAATGGAGGTTTCGCATAAGGAATAGCAATTGTATTGAAAGCCTTCCACCGTAGTCCTCGAGCATCCACGAAGCTCACCCTGTTCTACTTTGATCTGAAGACCTGGCATCTTGTGGTTTGTTCCAATTCAGGAGTAATATAGACGACTGAGTTATAATGGAGATGATTTTTATGTCATAGACTATTTTCTTGGATAACCAAGTTACAGAAATAAATATGCTTTGAATAAATACAGAAATAATATGTTATTGAACTTCTATAATAAATCAAGGATTTAGGATTATTTATATCGACTGCTGAATCACAATTGAATTTAAATGACATTTATCGACTTCATGCATGATTTCCTATTTACATCTTATCGACAAAACGATTTGTTTTTATTTTTAATAGAAATAGCAAATAAAATAACAAATCAAATTTTTGCACATAGTATATTACTCGAATTAAGGTCTTGAAAGGTATCCTATATTTATTATTGATGTTGATATTTGTGTTAATGTAATACGTAATGTGGAATTTGTTTGATTGCATTCATCTGATAATACTGTATTCGTCCTGTTAACTGTCCTGTTAAATCAAAACTTTCAGATACTAATATTATCAAGCTAAATTCCGACTAATCATCTTAAATAATTATTATGTATTTTGGCTATGAACTTAGACTTAGGAGTCCCATATTTTAATTTGTTTCCTAATGTTATGTACTCAAACTACTAACCCAAAAATAATTAAATTCGACGATATTAATCATGAAGAAAGCTTATTATAAAAAAGGGGATTAAATTATACTAGAAAAAAGTTTAAATACAAATAAAAACATTTAAAAATGAATCACCTTCATCTCCTACATCATCTTTATTTCCTACATCTTTCTGCATCTCGAGCACCACTCCATTTTTCAGCCAATAGAGGATCCTAAAAACGACGATTTCGCGTGAGTTCTACACAAATAAAACCGATTATTATCTGCAATAGTACCTTGGATCTTAAATTCCCTAATGGTGGCTTTGCATAAGGTATACCCAAAAAATAATTGTATTCAAATCCATCATCAGTCGTTTTGGCACATCCTCGAAGTTCACCCTGCTCAACTATTATACGAAGACTTGCCATTTTGATCTGTATTATATTTGCATCAAATCTCCAATCTAAATGAACAATATTTTCAACGTTATGTAACGTGGAGTAGGAGCGTCCCCGGGCCGCTCTTCGCTCCCTCGTGTTCGCCAATACGGTCGCGCTCCCACGCGGGTTCGTTCTGTTATCGGATCACAATGGAGCCGAACGTTGAGATGTACGAGTGCAAATAGAAATACTCTCATCTTAAGTGTTTTCTTTATTACGACGAGGGAAGGACGTCTTTCCGCAGCCAAGGCTATCCGACGACGCGTCACCGTCGGATCGAAACACGCAGTTTTCTATTCGCATAAATAGCGATAGATGTCGTTATTTCAGACGCAATGTGTCCGCAGTGCCACAGAAGATGTCACTGTTAAATTGACACATTGCGTTTGAAGAGCGGCGAAAGATGTCACTGTTAATCTGGCGGATTGAATCTGCACAACGCCGTTGCGTGGGATACCATTTCGCCCACGCTACGGTTAAAATAATATTTTTATAATTTTTCATCGAATCATTTTAATAAGATTATGGATGATCACAAGAATCTGACACTAAATTTCATGGATTAAGTTTTTTTCGGACACACAACACATCGCATGCAATTATAGATCGATCGCTTATTATAAAATATTATATAGTTAGCATCCAACTTATTCAGGATGTCTTGCATATAATTTTTTTTTAACATTTTGAAATATACCCAAATTTTCACTTTTGAATCGTTATAACGTTCCTATACAAAGAAAACCAGTGGTGTCAGATCTGGAGACCTCGCGATCTACGGAATAGGGCACATCCTCAAGCAAAGAAAACCAGTGGTGTCAAGTCTGGAAACCATGCGAACCACAGGATAAGGCACGTCCTCAGACTAAAAAATCCTGTGGTGTCAGGTCTGGAGACCGTGCGAGCCACGGAATAAGACCTCCAAAATAATTAGTTTACACGATAAAGGTGCCCACAAAAATAAACCTGATTGAAGGGATAAGTACCGCCTGGTCCCCCCCCCAAAAAAAAAAAAAAACAAAAAAAACTGTCAGTTCATATGTAAAAGCTCTGTATATATATATTGCTTGATAATTCACAGTTAAATAATATTTTTTGGGCTCTTTTATACAATTTGATTTCATGTAAATCAGAAGAAAGTCTTGATAAGATGATTTAAAAAACTAAAAATAATTGGGGAATTCAAAATACTCGCTGATATTAAAACCTCTACTTGCTTCTATGACTTGATTCTAACAAAGAGTTGGCGTAAAACGAATAATGTTTATATTATATAGAATATTTTCTCAGAGATTCTGAAACTTTTCTTGCATCATTATATTTGTATACTCTTGCTGCATTCAACAATTCAAAAGTGATTCATTTAGCGTACAAATGTTACCAAAACATTGATTTTATTATTTTAATTGAATTATATTCGTACTGCTTTACAAAGGTTTGATATACATTATATTGTTCGATTTATCGCTTAAAATATCTGCATTTGAAATCTGCATATAAATAAGTAATTCACAAAAACAATATGTTTGCCTTTGTTGAAAGTGTTTAAATTATCACCAGCTGTATAGTAGAAAAGTCACATAAAGGCCTTAAATTATTTTTTAATAGGGATACATCTAGATTATAAGTCATATAAAAGCCTTATGATATGCTCATGGAAACAATCACTGTCAATCCTAAAAAGTATAAAACAATGACAATGCCTTGAGTCTCTATGAAAATTATGTCATTGCTATGTCAAGATGAAATAAATGCCTTTTTTTGATAGATGAATACTAAATCTTATATCTTCACTAAAAATAACGAATAATAATCAACTTAAAATATGTTCATTCGAGATTATATGGAATATTTCGTGATTGTATTGATTTGTCATGATATTTTCTAAAGGGGTTCAATATGGAATTTTTTTTTTTGAAAAAATGTCAACTTTTTAAATACGCCTTTTATATGCATTTATTATCAAAGATTACATTTTATTAAATATGATATATCGATTAACATCCATATTACTTGAAAGTAAGAGAATTTCTCCAGAAATTCATTCTCTTCGAACTAGGATTAACAATCATTTTTAAATCCTTATCAATTTGAAGACCATTATGTTCGCCATACTTTACTGGTTCCCATATTGTATCAATCATTTCGGATAGCTTTGGAGTTGGATTTCTGAAAGCATCATTTTAAATATTAATTAATAAATAATAATGTTATTTCATTATATTTATACGTACCCATATCTGGCAAAATTTGTCCAAAGCTCCAACATGCGTTTTCTGGTGATGATGTCAGAAGAGGTAGGGACTAAATTCTTCGAAACGACCTTAGAATTGAATAAGTAATTTAATTCGTCGGTATGGCAAGCTCCTTCATAGGGAATACTGATGAAACTTCTGAGCGTGTTTAAAGATCCACTGTAGGAAAATATGTAAAAATAAACAGATTCGGAAAATTTGACCATCAGTCGTAAAACGTAATCCATGTCAATCCCAAAGTACAAATCACCACTGCAGGCAAGAAAATCTTCCCTCAAGTTTGTGCTGTTTGAAAAATATTCTTTCATTGCAGCGTCCAAGGTACCGCTTTTGACAACATATTTTTTTGTCATGACTTTCAACAGTGTTTCCACGTTCTTTCTTATGCTCTCCAAATTATCCGTTTTAGGGAATTCTTTGAGAGATTTATTGTATATTAGTAAGGTTTCTTTTGAATTGAAACCGCATATAAGCGGAACCCTGTTGAACTCTCCGGTCTTCATCAGTGTAAGCGGATCTTTCAAATGGAAGGCTTCAACGTTAGGAAACTCTTTTTCTACAACCGGAACAAATTTTATATCGACTAAATAATCAAATTTGACTGTAGCAGCTTTAGCCAAATCTTCTGCTGGCACTTGTCTCAAAAACTCCAATATTACATCCTTATCCTTGCTGTCGCAACCGAGTGATTTGGCCAGATTAAAAGCGGTTTCTTCAGGATCGGGTTGAATGGACCACAGCGAGAGGGCCGAACCAGATTGCATTATTGCTCTATGAAACAGACCTTTTGTCATTCGAGACAAAACGTGATGATTGACCGAAGTCGAACCAGCGCTCTCGCCAAATATGGTTACCAATCCCGGATCTCCACCAAATTTAGCGATATTCTTTTGAACCCATTTCAAAGCTAGGACCTGATCTTTCATCGCCGCGTTTCCAGGAACTTCCGGCGTATTAAGACAGAGGAATCCCAATGGACCCAATCTGTAATTGAATGTCACCAATATGACATTTTGGGCTACGAGATGTTCCTCGCCGAAAAAATCATCTTCACCGGATCCAACGGCGTAGGCTCCACCATGAATCCAGAACATTACAGGCAATTTTTCATTTTCGGATGCGATAGCTGGGGCATACACGTTGATATAAAGACTATCCTCGCTACCTAGGTACGTTCTAGTTATCATAGAATCGTTTTGTGCAGAGCAACTACCGAAAGAAATGGCATCCCTTATGCCGCTCCAATTTTCGGGTGGTTGAGGATCCTGAAAGATACATACGAGAAAATCAAATTTGTCAATAAAATTGAATAATACACATCAAAGCGTACACGAAGCTTATGATTATATTATTGGAATTTTAGATTTAAAAAGATAGATGCTTGTTTTTGATAGATATATGAGAGTATATGTGTTGTTGTTTAGTGAAGATTCGTAATATCTTTTCTAATGTTTGGTGACAGAACTCAAAATCTAATACAATCTGATCTAAATCGTAAGCATAGTCCATTTAAGATCGCTGCTGAACAATATCCTGTCTTTCTAATTGCTTTTATCCGTATATTTTCCACAAACCCTGATCTTTATAAGATGTTGTTACTTCGTATATAGAGATCTTAGTTTTGTAGAGGACAATTGTGATTGAATTATACAATACACAAATGTATATACATTTTATGAGCTGACATTGAAACAGTACGGGTCATCGGTTGTCGTTTTTAGTTTGAGGTGGATTTAGCAATCCCTTTTTATGGCGTATATATGTTTTTTATATGTGGTCGTCAGCCACACTTTTTGTAAATTTGAGCCCAAGATGATTGAGTTACGACTCCAACCACTTAACCGCGAGACTACCTACAGATATATGAGCTGACATTGAAACAGTACGGGTCATACGTTATCATTACTTCAGATATTATTTATTTCCATGCTATTGGATTTGATATATTGGACTGTAAGCAAATAATGCATTTAATTTATTGGATTTCATATTATTCTTTTGAAAATCAATTGTTTATACAGAAAAACGTACCTTGAATCTCAAATTTCCCAATGGAGGTTTCGCATAAGGAATGCCCAAATAGCAATTGTATTCGAAGCCTTCTTCTGTAGTCCTCGAAAATCCACGAAGCTCACCCTGTTCTACTTTGACCTGAAGACCCGGCATCTTGTGGCTTGTCACAAATCAATAATGTTGGCAACTGAGTTGTATTTGAGATAATATTTATTATATATACAATCCTGGATAACAACAAAAATAGATATGATTTGCAAATAATGTAACAAGTCAGAAATTTTCAAATATGATATTGAACAAATGCAATGAATCAAACAGCGGCGCCGTTTCCTTGGCAACGCTCGTTGGAATGCTCTTTCAATTAGCTACCCAGACTATTATTGTTTTTAACCTGTTCCCTATTCCCTAAATAAAAGGGAAATTAATTTCGATTTTTTAGCAGTCACGTTAAGAATCATTTTTTAACATCAAAAACATCGAAAACTTGTAAATATTTTTTCCTTGGTTTAGGATATATTCGAAGTATTTCGTCAGGGTTGGCACAAATAGAAATTGTTAAAAATATCAAATTTATTCACAAATATAAATTATTCATTTTTAATCGATAAAAAGTAAGCAATCATTCAAAATATCTATAGCGTGAATAATCATAACTGGTTGGGAAAATTCCGATTTTTTTTTTCCAAAAAATATATGTCAGGAGATATTATGGAGTTCATCATTGAAGAAACTAATAAGCAATACCGATATACAAAAATCAAACTGCCAGCGGAATCAAATTCTTATAGAATGGAGAAATGGTACGATACAAATATCGACGAAATTGTATGCCTAAATTTAATAGAAGATTGGTAAAGTCTATCAGATAAACTATCAAATGGTATAAAACAGTTTTTTATCCATCTCGTCGATTTATCTATAGTAAATTCATAATTTGCATTTTGAGAGAAAACATAGAAAGCATATCACACTTGATGATTTTCGGCTGACTGTGATTCGACAGGTGATTCAAATACATTGTCCAAACGATCAAAAAACTACAATAAAATACAAGAGTGGTGATTAACCTTTTCGCTTAGAAGGACAAAACAACCATTTATTAACTGATGTGGAAAAAAGTCTTCGATATAAAAAGGAAGAGATGCGTTGTGTATCTTGCTTCAAAAAAAAGGCAGGAAATAAAATTCATGTGCGAAAATTGTAAAATCCCACCCTACCCAACGACTTGCTTCAAAGCATACCACACCCAAATTGATTAATGTGTATAATATATATGTGTATTTTTGAGACTATAAAATTATAACATTTAAAATTTAACAAACGTGGATATAACATTTTAAATTTCTTTAATATTTGTGTGGCAACCCTAGTGAAAATCAAGTGTTGTTTTTTCATACAAATACGCGGCAACCAAGAGATTAAATATTCGTTAACGTAATGTGCAATTTTATCTACTGAGAAATGGATGACAATCGGTGACATGTGCCACGATAGTGTTCATTTGACACATTCACCTTTGTGACCCGGAGAGTGAGTGTTTACAAATAAAATATTGGAGATGAAAAATTTTGAATGTTGAGCTGATAATGACGTTGATTTACGTGGAAACATTTTAAGGGCTGATTGTGACTTTTATCGACCAGCTCATTTGAGGAACGATTACCAATGCTTATATAGACATGGAAGAATATATTCTATTATAATATAACCTTAAATGTATAATGATGATTTCAAGTTTGATTTTATCGCTATCATTTGATTTTTAAATGGTTTGCATGATTATATTTATATTAGACATTTTGATCCCTAATATAAAAATAGCGTTGAATAGTTCTATAGTTAATTTGACAGCTGTTGTATCGGATCTGGTTGAAATTTTATACTCATTATTTTTTAATATGAAATTATAAATGATCAACAATATTCAGATAGGAATTAATTAAAATAAAAAAAGTAAGAATTAAATTAGGTATGATATCTACCTTGTGTACGACTTGACGTCAATGTTAGCAATGAGCGGAATAACAATGTTATTTATGCCTTACCACACCAAGAAATGCTAACCGCATCTTACCATCACTTGCTTTTATAGTTATAGACAGATATATTAAAAAAAAACATTACGAATAGATTTTGTATGCCTGATATTTTAAAAATCGTCTTCGGTGTCTTTTATCCCATTTTATACTGAATGAATATATTAATATAAACATCTAAAAATTACAAAAAAATAGATATCATATAGGTCTTATTTGCTCCAATTTTGAAGCATTAATACATCTCATATATAATAATTTAATAGCGAACTTGTGATTTTAGAGCTATAAAAATATTGATATATTTAAGGAAACAATCCTTGTAAATCTTAACAATTATAAAACGTAATGTCATTGATTTTATTTATCTCAGATTGAAATCTAATACAAGAGCCTTGAGGCTCTAAAAAATTTATGTCATTGCTATGTCATAATGTAATAAATACCTTTTCATTGATAGATGAGCACTAAATCACATTTAAAATATATATGTACTTTGACACTTTTAAAACAAATTTATAATCGAAATATGTATGTGATTTTTAAACTTGAAAATACATTCTAAATTGGTCTAAAAACTTCAAATTTACATATTGTAAATTAACAAAGAGATAGCGTTTTAAATAGATAAAATCGCCATTCTTCCGCAAAATTTTCTTGCAAATTAAAATATAATACTGAGTATTATTTTCGTATCTTTATAAAAAAAATAAGAATTTGCGTTCCTAATAATTTTTGTATTGGGAGTGCAAATTACTTCGGTCCGTTTTTAAAAGATAGCTCTGGCTGTTATGAATGTTTCATAATGACAATTGATTTCAGTGGTTTCAGAGAGGCTAGACATCTGTCAATAATATTCAGTTTATATTGCTTGCATTTTCGGGAGGTTTTGGTTTTATATTTTGAATAGGAGAAAAGCGCAGCTGAAGTGCATCTAATGCTTGTGGAAGTTTATGGTGAAAATGTTCCAACTGATTAATTATGCAAATAATGATTTCGACTTCATCTTCATCTGCGAGCAGCTGACTCAAAAGCAACAAGAAAGGGTATTTTACATCAGATACTGGGGATTAGAAATTGATACTCTAGGACAACCACGAGAAGAAAAAATACTAGGCTAGGTCAATTGTTAAAAGTCAATTGTTGTCATCAACTTCAACATCAACACCAAAGCCGAATATTCACGGTACGAAGGTGATGCTGTATATCTGGTGGAACCAATAGGGTGTTGTGTACTATGAGCTTCTACAACCTAGAAATTCCATTACGGGCGATCAGTATAAGCTAAAATTGATTCGTTTGAGCCATGTATTACGAGAAAAATGGAATACAAGCAAAGACATATCAAAGTTTCTGCATGACAACGCTTGGATCGCCTTAAAATATAAGATATTTTTTCGAAATTGAATTCAAAAATTGCCTGAGAGGTGGAAAATTGTAGTAACCAGCGATGGATAATATTTTGATTAATCTGTTCATTCAGTTTGTTCTGAAATAAATGCATTTTAGTGAAAACGAACCGAATTAATTTGCACCCCTAATATGACGCCGTGAAATTAATATTTAAATGCACTTTCAAAAGCTCTTGGCTTTGTATACCATCACCACAATAGTTTCCAATATCTACAGACTTCAATCTCATAGATTATTTTGAACGTATCGAAAAATAAATTGGGATATATTATATTATAGACGAAACATTGCAAAGCAAAAAATATTGATGGCTGAAATCGACAGAAGATCTACTAAAACAGTACATGTATGTATGTATTTATTATCAATTACTACAATTTACTATATTTATATATCAACTACTGATTAGCATCCATATTACTTAAAAATAAGTTGATTTTTCCAGAAATTCATTCTATTCGATCGAGGATTAAGAATCATTTTTAACTCCTTATCGATTTGAAGGCAATTATGCTCGCCATGCTTTATTGGTTTCCATATTGTATCAATCATTTCGGATAGCTTTGGAGTTGGATTTCTGAAAGCATCATTTTAAATATTAATTAAACAAATAATAATGTTATTTTATTATAATTGTACGTACCCATATCTGGCAAAATTTGTCCAAAGCTCCAACATGCGTTTTCTGGTGATGATGTCAGAAGAGGTAGGAACTAAATTCTTCGAAACTATCTTAGAGTTGAATAAGTAGTTTAATTCATCGGCATGGCAAGCTCCTTCATAAGGGATTCTGATGAAATTTCTGAGCGTGTTTAAAGATCCACTGTAGGAAAACATGTAAAAATAAATTGATTCGGAAAATTTGATCATCATTCGTAAAATATCATCCATGTCAATCCCAAAGTACAAATCACCACTGCAAGCAAGAAAATTTTCCCTCAAGTTTGGGCTGTTTGAAAAATATTCTTTCATTGCAGCGTTCAAGGTATCGCTTTTGATAACATATTTTTTTCTCATGACTTTCAACAGTGTTTCCACGTTCTTTCTTATGCTCTCCAAATCATCCGTTTTAGGGAATTCTTTGAGAGATTTATTGTATATTAGTAAGGATTCTTTTGAATTGAAACCGCATATAAGCGGAACCCTGTTGAACTCTCCGGTCTTCATCAGTGTAAGCGGATCTTTCAAATGGAAGGCTTCAACGTTAGAAAATTCTTTTTCTACAACCGGAACAAATTTTATATCGACTATGTAATCAAATTTGACTGTAGCAGCTTTAGCCAAATCTTCTGCTGGCACTTGTCTCAAAAACTCCAATATTACATCCTTATCCTTGCTGTCGCAACCGAGTGATTTGGCCAGATTAAATGCATTTTCTTCAGGGTTGGGTTGAATGGACCACAGCGAGAGGGCCGAACCAGATTGCATTATTGCTCTATGAAACAGACCTTTTGTCATTCGAGACAAAACGTGATGATTGACCGAAGTCGAACCAGCGCTCTCGCCAAATATGGTTACCAATCCCGGATCTCCACCAAATTGAGCGATATTCTTCTGAACCCATTTCAAAGCCAGGACCTGATCTTTCATCGCGGCGTTTCCAGGAACTTCCGGCGTATTAAGACAGAGGAATCCCAATGGGACCCAATCTGTAATTGAATGTCACCAATATGATATTTTGGGCAACGAGGTATTCCTCGCCGAAAAATTCATCATCACCGGATCCAACGGCGTAGGCTCCACCATGAATCCAGAACATTACAGGCAATTTTGCATTTTCGGATGCGATAGCTGGAGCATACACGTTGATATAAAGACTATCCTCGCTACCTCGATACATTCTAGCTATCATTGGATCGTTTTGTGCAGAACAGCTACCGAAAGAGATGGCATCCCTTACACCGCTCCAATGTTCGGGTGGCTGAGGATCCTGAAAAATATATAAGAGAAAATCAAATTCGACAAAAACATGGCCTATTTCAAATCAAAGCGAATTATAAATATTCATATATATCAAGAAATATTTTCTCCGGGGCTTAATGAGGTTCGTAATATCTTTTCCGACATTTGGTAATAAAATTAGGTCCAAAATAATCTGATCTAAACCGTAATTAATTATTTTATGGATTATTTGCACAAAATGATTGAATGACCGCTGATTTTGAAAACGTTGCCATTTCGTATGTATTCTTAGAATGCACATTGAAGAGACCCTTGTTCTGCAGAGAACGATTGTGGTTGCATCATGATGATAATGACGTTTCAATATTACTTCATGCATCATAATCATACATACAATTTACACACAAACATTTTATCATAACATGTTATGAGCTGACATTGAAACAGTACGGGTCAACCGGTATCATAGCTTCAGATATTATTTATTTCTACGCTATCAAAGTTCGATATAAATTAGACTGCAAGCAATGCAATGCATTCAAATGAATAGATTTTATATTAGTTATATAACAAGTGTTGATGAATAAATTTACATACGCTTACCTAATAAAAATATCAGTTTACACAGAAAAACGTACCTTAAATCTCAAATTTCCCAATGGAGGCTTCGCATAAGGAATGCCCAAATAACAGTTATATTGAAAGCCTTCCTCTGTAGTCCTCGAGCATCCACGAAGCTCACCCTGTTCTATTTTGACCTGAAGACCCGGCATCTTGTGGCTTGTCACAAATCAGAAGTTATGTCGGCGACTGACTTGTACTTGAGATAATATTTATTATATACATTATCCTGGATAACAACAAAAATAGATATGCTTTGCAAATAATGCATCAAGTCAGATTATTTTATATATGTTATTGAACATATGCAATGAACCAAACAGTGACGCCGTTTCCGTAGGAACGCTCATTAGGGCATAGTTTCAATTAGCAACCCTAACTATTATTGTGCAAGTTTATCTACTGAGAAATGGATGACAATTGGTGGCATGTGCCACAATAGCGTTCATTTGACACATTCACCTTGATGACCCGGAGGGGGAATGTTTACAAATAAAATCTTGGAGATGAAAAATTTTGAATGTTGAGCTGATAATGATGTTGATTTACGTAGAAAACATTTTTAAGAATCTTATCCTTAAATTGACATTTGAGTAACACAAGCTTCAGAATGAGCTGATTGCGACTTTTATCGATCAGCACAACTGAGAATGGATTTTCAATGATGATATAGACGTGGCAGAATACATATATTAAATTCTAATATAATGTTAAATGAATGATGATGATTTCAAGATTGATTATATCGGCTTTATTTAATTTTTAAATTGTAGATTTTCCTTGCTCGCATATATTTATATTAGAAATTTTAATCCATAATAGTCCTACTGTTAATTTGCCAACTGTTGTATCGGATCTGGTTGAAATGCAATTCAAACAATAACATTTTTTTTAAATTCAAAACTGTAAACAATCAACCAATAATATCCAGATTTGATAAAAAATATGTTGTAAAATAAACGAAAGGTTAGAATTAAATTAGGTATGATATCTACCTTGTATACGACTTGACGTCAATGTTAACAATGAGTGCAAAAATAATGTTCATTGAACTTTACCACGCCAAGAAATGCTATATGCAACTTAAAACTATTTGCGTTTTAATAGATTTAGACAGATAACAAATTAATCAATAAATCAAATGCAATTCTAAAGGAAATATATTCTTATGATTATAAAACCGCATATTTTATTTGCAAAAAAAATGTTAGAGAGTTTAGAATAACAGTCCTCTCTCTATATCATGATAAGCGAAAGAAAAATCCATCAATAATTAGGTGCAATGAGCGACCAAGAAAAAACCGGAATTTGCTCTGATCATAACTTAAAATGCGTAGAAAATTAATATACAAATTTGTTTATAGTTTCTTATCTTTCTAACGTATTCTAAAGACCCATAATAGTATCAATTAGCTTATTCTGTATTTAAAGAACCAATTCTGTTAATATTTTATAAAGACGTTTTATTGATTTTTTTTAATATTGTAGTGATTAATCATAATATTTTCCAAAGCGTCTTAAAATGGAAAATTTCTATAGATAACAATATTTATGTCAATAGCAACTTTTTAAATACGCCTTGCCTGCCATTAAACAAAACCAGATTACAGCTTGTTAATATTATTATAGATGAAATACTGGCGGCAGTTTTAATAACGAAAGACAAAAGACTTTAACAACACATGTATGTATTTATTAACAATGACTACAATTTACTAAATATGACAATATATCAATTATTGATTAACGTCCATGTTATTTAAAAGTAAGTTGATTTCTCCAAAAATTCATTCTATTCGAACGAGGATTAACAATCATTTTTAACTCCTTATCGATCTGAAGACAATTATGTTCGCCATGCTTTATTGGTTTCCATATTGTATCAATCATTTCGGATAGCTTTGGAGTTGGGTTTCTGAAAGCATTAGTTTAAATTTTAATTAAATAATGATATTGTTATTTTATCATATTTGTACGTACCCATATCTGGCAAAATTTGTCCAAAGCTCCAACAAGCGTTTTCTGGTGATGATGTCAGAAGGGGTAGGGGCTGGATTATTTGAAGCGATCTTAGAGTTGAATAAGTAATTTAATTCATCAGCATGGCAAGCTTCTTCATAAGGAACGCCGATGAAATTTTTGAACGTATTTAAAGATCCATTGTAGGAGAAAGTGTAAAAATAAATTGATTCGGAAAAGTTGACCATCCGTTGTATAACGTCATCCAAGTCAATCACAAAGTATAAATCAGTTCCACAGGCAAGAAAACCTTCCATCAAGTTTGAGCTGTTTGATATATATTCTTTCATTGCTGCATCCGCGGTACCACTTTTAATAACATATTTTATTGTCAAGTTTTGTAACAGTGTTTCGATGTTTTTTCTAATGTTTTCCAAACTGTCGGTTTTTGGTAATTCTTTGTTAGATTTATTGAATATAATGAGGGCTTCTTTTGAATTGAAACCACATATAAGCGGAACCCTGTTGAACTCTCCGGTCTCCATCAGGGTAAGCGGATCTTTCAAATGGAAGGCTTCAACGTTAGAAAATTCTTTTTCTACAACAGGAACAAAATTTAGTTCAATTTCAATATCGAAACTTGATTGAAACAGCTCTAGCCAAATCTTCTGCTGGCACTTGTCTTAAAAACTCCAATATTACATCCTTATCCTTGCTATCGCAACCGAGTGTTTTGGCCAGATTAAATGCGTTTTCTTCAGGGTTGGGTTGAATGGACCACAACGAAAGGGCCGAACCAGATTGCATTATTGCTCTATGAAACAGACCTTTTGTCATTCGAGATAAAACTTGATGATTGACCGAAGTCGAACCAGCACTTTCGCCAAATATGGTTACCAATCCCGGATCTCCACCAAATTGAGCGATATTCTTTTGAACCCATTTCAAAGCCAGGACCTGATCTTTCATCGCGGCGTTTCCAGGAACTTCAGGCGTATTAAGACAGAGGAATCCCAATGGACCCAATCTGTAATTGAATGTCACCAATATGACATTTTGGGCAACGAGGTATTCCTCGCCGAAAAATTCATCATCGCCGGATCCAATGGCATAACCTCCACCATGAATCCAGAACATTACAGGCAATTTTGAATTTTCGGATGCGATAGCTGGAGCATACACGTTGATATAAAGACTATCTTCGCTACCTCGGTACATTCCAGCTATCATAAGATCGTTTTGTGCAGAATGAGCTACCGAATGAGATGGCATCCCTTACGCCGCTCCAATTTTCGGGTGGCTGAGGATCCTATAAAATATTTACTATTGATTGATATATGTTTTTATAAATAGCGATTAAAATTTTACAATGATTATCGAAATTAGATCTAAAAAGGATGATCTGGAAAAATTGACTGGATAAAGTGAGAGAAATGAAAGAGCGTTAATGGGAGCACTTGGCGTTGATCAATTGAGCCATGAAATAAATTTATAAATCAAAAATGATTGCCAACCATATTTTGGACGTTGGAATATAATGCATAACGTTTGCAATCACGACCGTCACTGATTCAATCAATTGTCGAGCGGATTTAGGTTCTTCAATTTTTGTTCCATACAAACGATATGTATGCTTAAAATCTTGAACAATTAGGGTGAATGTATATCAACAGAATGCAAAATTATTGATTTTGATAGAAACGCACCTTGAATCTCAAATTTCCCAGTGGAGGTTTCGCATAAGGAATGCCCATATAGCAATTGTATTGAAAGCCTTCCACCGTAGTCCTCGAACATCCACGAAGTTCCCCCTGTTCTACTTTAACCTGAAGACCTGGCATCTTGTGGCTTGTTACAAATCAAAAGCAAATGAGAATATATATATCAAATTAAAAATTATGTCTTTAAATCATAATTTTTGGTTTCATCGTCTGTCATATGTGTTTCCAAAGGAACGCTCTTATTCAAGGAAATAAGTATGCAAGAATATATCCAATTCTTGCTGTCATGTGCAAGGATAAAAAACTTTGCTATTAATTTGGTAGCTATTGTATCGGATCTGGTTGAAATACAGTACAAATAAGAATATACACATTTTTGTATGATAAAAATTAGGTAGTTAAATAAACGAATGATAGGAATAAATTTAGGTATGATATCTACCTTGTGTACGACTTGACGTTAATGTTAACAATGAGCCCAATAGCAATGTTCTTTGCACTATACCACGCCAAGAAATGCTATACGCATTTAAATATTTCTTGTTTTTATAGTTATAGACAGAAATATTTTTTAAAAATTTATTAAAAAAATATACATTACAAATAGATTTGTATGCTAGATATTTTAAAAATTGCCAGCGGCGCCTTTACCCCAGTTTAAAGCAACATGGATATATAATATAAACATATAATATTAATATAAAAAAATCACTTTAAAGTGAGAATCGATTTCCAGAAGGCTACATTTTTAAACCGTGGATCAATCACCATGTTTAATTCGTCGTCTATCTGAAGACAATTGATTTCATCGCCTTTCACGGGTTTCCAAATCGTTTTAATGATATTATTACTACGCGGTGTAGGATTTCTGAAATTGTAATATATCGTCGATGAATAACCAAAGAAGAAGTTCAATAAATCATTTAAATGAAGCTTTTGATTAGAAAATTTAGAAAACTTACCCATACTTGGCAAAATTGGTCCACAGTTCTACCATGCGGTCTCTTGTGGTCATATCCGATACATTCCATTCATTTTTCGATGGCATTCCCGATTTGAATAAGTAGCCTAATTCATCAGCATGACATGCTCCTTTATAAGGATAACATGTTAGATTCTTGAACAGATTATTGTCTCCTTCGTAGCAAAAGTAATAGAAATATATCATTGGGGAGAATTTGTTCATAGTCCTCATGAGCAGATCTAAATCTATTACGAAAGCAATATCGCCGATTGCCTCCATATAATCATCTATCAAGTTGTAACTATTCGAGAAGTAAAACTTTTCAATCTTGTCGATTATGTCAGCTCTATTAAAAGTGTACTTGATTTCCAAAATCGATACAACGATGCTTAATTTTTTTCTCAAATCTTCTTTGTTTTCAATTTTGAAAGCATTTTTTATGCTGGTGTTTATGAATAAATATCCTTCCTTTGAATTATAACCACACATCAAAGGGACTCGATTGAAATCTCCAGCCTTCATGAGCTCCAAAGGATCTTTCATCAGAAAAGGTTCAACATTAGTAAATTCTTTTTCAATGACAGGTAGAAAAACGAACGTTTCGTCTAAGCAACACGTAGTCTTTGTTTTTTCCACCATTTGCTCAGCGGGTATTTTTCGCAAAAACGCAAGGACTTCTTCTTTGTCGTCAGTTTCCAAGCCGAAACTTTTTGCTAAATCGAATGCAATCTTTTCGGGATTTTGCTGGATGCCCCAAGGCCCAAGGGATGATCCTGATTGTAATATGGCTCTGCGAAAAAGACCTTCTGTCATTCGAGATAAAACGAGATGATTTACTGATATGGATCCAGCACTCTCGCCAAATATTGTAACATTATCTGGATCTCCACCGAAAAATGCAATATTTTTTTTAACCCATTTTAGGGCGAGAACCTGATCTTTCATACCTGCATTTCCGGGCACTTCCGATGTATTCAAACACAGAAAACCAAAAGGTCCCAATCTGTAATTAAACGTTACCAACACAACATCCCGTGCTAATAAATATTCAGGCCCATACAAATCGGTATTACCAGATCCTACAAGAAAAGCTCCACCGTGTACCCAAACCATAACTGGCAAATTTTTATTATTGGATGCCGAAGTAGGGACATAGACGTTTAAGGAAAGACAATCTTCTTCTCCCAAATATTCCTTCTTGAGCAAAAAATCATTCTGTGGTGCCAAGCTTCCAAAATTGGAAGCATCTCGAACACCACTCCATTTTTCAGCCGGTTGAGGATCCTAAAAACAGCGAATTCGCTTAATCTCTACACAAATAAAACCGATATTATCGTCAAATTACAATTACCTTAAATCTCAAATTGCCCAATGGTGGCTTTGCATAAGGTATACCCAGAAAAGAATTGTATTCAAATCCATCATCAGTCTTTTTGGCACACCCTTGAAGTTCACCCTGCTCAACTTTTATACGAAGACTCGCCATTTTGATCGATTTTGTGATGGCGTCAAATCTCCAATCTATGAAATTAATATACCCAACTTATAACCGTGCATTGAGCGACAAAATTTCATAACTGATAATGAATTGTCAAAGATCATTTTTTACTCAAATGATCGATAACAAAGACGCAACAAATAAAAAGCATGTGTGACTTTTGATCTTCATTTAAAAATATAATGCTTTCAAACGTAATGCAGATAATTTATCAAAAATGTGATTAATATTTTCATTATAAGAAATATTCACTAAAATAACAACATGTTTTGATAATGACAGACAAATATTATCTTCTGGGTGTAAAGTTGATGATTTTTTAATCAAATCTGTTGCATAATTAAGCATGTAAAAAAGAGCTATTGTCTTGTAAATTGAAAATAATGGTCAAATAATTATACAGAATTGAGTGGAAAATAGAAAAAATCTGCTTACATTATGAGATTGATTCGTGTTTCAAAACTGAGAATGCACAGACTTGAAATCTCAACTTGCTTCTGTTACTCTCAGCTTGGATGCAAAAGGTTTGATATGTCTATTATATGCAATATTTATACAAGAATATCATCTCAGAGATTCTAAAAATGTTTTCAACGTTTATCGCTTAAAATAAATAGACAAGCTTCATCAAGTGTCTGCATTTAAGATGCATGTAAATAAAATCATAAAATATACGTGTTTAGCTAGTGGAAAATGTTAAAATTATAGCATCAATTGCAAAGCTGAAAAGTCTTATTTAGCTGAATATTGAAAAGGATTATGAGTAAAATAATTAAAAAAAGATTGCATTGACTATAATAAATAAAAACTTGTCTCTCTGCAAGATGGATAAAAATAATTAAACTAATATCTCTTACATTATTTGTGTTATTTATTTATAAAATAAGGTAGTTTCCCTGCCGCACCCTGTAAGTGTAAATTAATTGTTTCAATGCTAATGGATGTTTTATGAGTGAATATCTTTTTCTCAAATGAAATGTCCAAAATTCAATAGTTATTTCAACAAGCAAAACAATCGTTTTCGATCGAAGGAAAGTCCATCAATAATTTGGCACAGTGAGTGATCAATTATAAGCAGGGACCCGCTCTGATCATAATTTAGATCGTAGAAATGAATCCACAAATACATTTATATAATAGAGCCTGGCTTCGTATCTTCACAATCCAAAATCGTCCAAATCGACCCAAAAAAATAATAATTTAGAGCAGACTGAAGAAAGCAAGCACTTGTTGCTAGCAAGCTTTCTGCTCACATACCTGATACAGGCGTGAAAATAATACTGGGTACAAAACCAGCAAAGAATATGTCACTATAAAGGTGTGTGTAAATACCACTACTTATTTTAAAATTTTAAAAAGACCATTAGTAAGTTCCAATAACGTGGTAGAACCGAATATAGGAGACACTGCAGAAGCAACAGCACAAATGTGTTTTTATATGTTTTTCAAATTGTTATATTAACCTTTCCCTACCGGTGATGTATTTACTACACCTCGATTCTAATAATGGGAATATCGATATGAAATATAATAGATACGGGATTCAGAATTTTTGTATTCCTCCGTAATATAATTACGAATCACATCAAATTATTATAGTGTATAAGTATTCATCTGCAGCGACGGAAATAAATAATTTGTCGGGAAATCGGGAATTTTGCGAATTTTAGTCCGTGTCTCAGCAGAAAGGAATTTTATCAGTCACATTAATGGTGTTATACGAAAATGGGGTCTCGATGCTTTAATATTACTTTGGGCGTATTTTCAAAATAATACTTGAATTTGTGTTTTATTTATCTATTTTTGAATTGTATTTTTTATCTTTTCTTAAATAAATAAAGCTCTTTTGCCTTCAAGTTATTTCTTATATATATAACAAATGGACTTATTAGTAATTTTTGATCAAATGTATTAATTTATTTCTTAAACTATTGAAAATCCCGGTCACGGGATCGAAATTTTGGCTCGGGATTGGATTCCCTAGATGTAACTCAGTGGTTAAATTGCGATGCAAACGATCCTGGATTTCAAATTTTTAATGGCGAGGAAATAATTGAAGATTTTTTCAAAAAATAGACTGCAACACGTGCCACTATTTATGATGTTTTGGCCAAGAAAATTGGTTCCAGAAATTTTGATTTGAAAAATGTCCCTGGAAGTGTTACATTTTATATGTTTGGTGGAACTGCAAGGGTATCATTCATTTTGAAATCCTGAACAAATGGTAAATGCTAAACTTTATTGCGAACAATTAGACCGTTTATCGACGAAAATTAAAAAAACGACCCTCTTCCGTGCATCGAAGATAACTATTTTTACAGTATGATTATAACGCGGAAAAATATAAACAGCCTTATATGGAAGACAATTCAACATCCCTCTTATTCTCCAGACTTCCTTTGGTCGGATTTTCATCTTTTTAGATTTATGAAGCATTATTTGGATTGACTTATAAAATATTTTCAGGCATTAAAATATTGTCAAACAAGTAGAGAGAAGTAATAGCGAACGATTTATATTACATTTTGTAATAATATATTAAAAATAAATAAATATATTTGAGCATTCAAATCGTTCATTTAAAAAACGATTATCTTTAACGGTACCCCGTATATGTTGTCAATCACATATCATTTTTCTATAATAAAAAAGGGGTTGATGGTTTGAAAATGCTTATCCAGCATATGTTTTCCCATCAGTGTTGATCATCACTGTTGAGAAGTCATGTGCTGGGTAATCTGTACATTGAGAGGCGGTTGCATCATATTCATAAACAAATTCCATCTGCAGCTTGATAATGAATAAGAATTTTTTGCTAAATTAAATCATATATGCTAAATAGTCTGATGTTGAATTACGACACAAATTTCTATTCAGCTCCATTGACAAACAATGTTTTTTCTGTTAAATTTCAGCGGTACGACGAATTATAATATCGTACGTGTGTAAGATAAAATGCAATATTTTTGCACGACATACAAAATCGATTGCATGCATATTGTCCATAAAAACCAGAGTCGTTTCGAGAAAAAGAAAAAAAAATTGCAACCTTTTCGGCCAATTCACGTCCGATCACTTTGCTTCGCGAAGCTGGTATTGAAGCCTCTTCACCGTTGATTAGGCGAATCATCCAATTTTATTTTTCTATCCTCTGATTGGTGAATAAATTGACTACAATTGGTAGCAAGAAGAAGTGTCACTTGATAATAATTGACCTTTGTTTTCATATGCTGGATAAGGTATCTGATATTCTATATATAAACACATAGGTGAGGTAATTTGATAGCATCGTTTTTAATTGGAAATCGCCTGTCAAAAGCAAATGATCAACATTTTTTATCATTTTAAAAGCGTAAAAGCTCCACGATTGAAGCAAAGGGCGATCGATACATTTTATAATTATATAATGTAAGATTACCTCTATGCGAAGCGCAGTTTGACTTCAAGAAGAATGCTTGCAGCCAAATTAGCAATTTATACTGTCATGTAGGTTTTCCTTTATTTTAAGAGCAGAAGGACAGCCGTATATACGTGCTCCTTCGATCTTGGCAAGGTGATCAATCGCGTGGACCGGTATCTGCTTTTGAACAAACTGAGGAGACTGTAAGCCTGTTGGCCATGGACTATGATTGACATCTGTCGATCCCTTTCGGCATTGGGTGCAGGGCGCAACTGGGCGGCTTTATATCGCCTGATTTCTTCAACCTGTACATGAACGATCTCTCCTCGGCACTTAGGGAAACTGCTGTTGGATGTCATGAGGGTGGAAGGTGCGTCAACCACATTTAGTACGCAGACGATGTGGTTCTCTCAAGGTTCTGAGAGCGCTATTGGATCTCTGTATGGATTACATAATCACGCATAAACTGACCTTCAATACCGATAAGTCAGAAGTGATGGTGTTTCGGCAGGATTGAGAGACGATGCTGATATCGGATCTTTCACAAATGCAGCTATGAGGTGAATCGCCAGTTTTTCCTCATATACTGCAGGTAAATATGTAAATTCGGAATGTTAAAGTCTGCCAAGATTTACGGACATCAATACAGTAGACCCGCGGTAACTAACGTTTTGCAAAACGGTGTCGGATTGTCTAATTTGTCGGACTGTAGAGTACTGCCTCCAACCCGAATTTAATATCCATGTACGCAAAGACACGCTTACTCGCCAACTTCGAATGACCGCTTACGTTCTGAGCGCGGGGGAGAAACTAGCTAGAAAACTAAAAGGCTTCCGTCATCGTACAAATCGTAGAATACCCTGTGTATGCATTTATCACCGGTAATGCCGCAAAAAGGTCTGAGTATCCAACCTGTCCGCTTTTCGGACCGCTGACGGGGCAACTGAACGCCTCGCAATCGGACACTATTCCCGAATATGTATGTCTACAGAACGATTACGAATTCTCATTACAAAACAAAGTTGTCCGAAGAACTGATCGGGTGGGTTGTTTGAATTTTACAATTGGTCGGAAATATTGTTTTGGTCCTGATTTTCATGGCCTTTAGATCCAAGATTTGCAGCTAAATTTACATGATATGAGTCCAACATACGACTATATTGTTGTTGTATTTTCATATTGAATTAGAAGCCCAAATCTATAAACATGAACGCATCTTCATGACCTGGGCAGGTTCACATGAACATTCACTGTTTTAAATTATCAGCAATCTTTCCATTTCATATTAAATATTTTAGTCAGGGAATAAAAATAGTAAATTTAATCCAATATATATTTGATTGATATTATTACATGAGCTTTCGTAAATTTATTGATAAGCAAAAAGATTTTTCCAGAAATCAACGGCTTGTTGGCGTGGAGATACAATCATCTTCAAGTCCTTGTCTATTTGCAGACAATTCATTTCGGCTTCTCTTGCTGGTTTCCATGTAGTATTCAATGTATCAGTACATTCAAGTGTTGGATTTCTGAAATTATAAATATGTATTAATAATCGCATACAAGTCGATAGTCTTGCTCGAAATTCATAGATTTGACTGACCCGTGTTTAGCGAAATTGGTCCACATCTCCAGCATCCGCTTTTTGGTGATTATATCAGCTGTACTCGGAATTGCGCTCGATGGAATTACAGATTTAAATAAATAGCCCAACTCATCACCATGACAAGCTCCATCATAAGGAATTTTCACAAGTCCTTTGAATGAGTTCAAGGAACCGTTGTAGCAAAAATAATAAAAATAAAGCGATTCGCAGTATTTCGACATCTTCCTCACGATAATGTCTGTGTTGATCGAAGCAAATAGATCGCCTCCAACTTCTATAAAGTCTTCCTCGGCGCTATCATCGCTTTTGAAGTAAAATTTTTCAATTTGATCGATGATAATCGATTCATTTTCGAAGGCATATTTATTACGAAAGGATGACAAAAGCTGTTGGACGTACTTTCTAGCGCTGTCAATCGAATGGATCTTCGGGGAGTTCTTCATTTCTTTGCTGAAAAGCAAAATGCTTTCTTTGGAATTGAAGCCGCATATTATTGGGACTCGGTTGAAATCTCCGATTTCAATCAACTTCAACGGATCGTTTGACATAAAAGGTTCCACATCTATGAACTCTTTCTCAACAACCGGCAAATATGTGAAACAATCATGAAAGCTTAGCGTAAACCCACCAGCTCCTTCCATCAGTTCTTCAGCGGATGCTTTTTGCAGAAATTCAAAAGCTTTTCGCTTATCTTGAGTATCCAATCCGAGATTTTTTGCCAAATCAAAAGCATTGTTTTCGGGATTCGCCTGGATAGAACACATTGATAAAGAAGTTCCCGATTGAAGAATAGCTCTATGAAAAATACCTTTCGCCATGGGAGATAAAATTAGATGATTCACTGAAATGGATCCGGCACTTTCGCCAAAAATCGTAACATTATCCGCATTTCCGCCGAAAAATTCAATATTTTTTTGAACCCACTTCAAAGCCATGATCTGATCTCGCATACCTGCATTTCCAGGAACTTCCGGCATATTCAGACACAGGAATCCGAATGGTCCCAATCTATAATTGATAGTCACCAAGACCACATCATATTCTATGAGAAAGTCTGGCCCGTACATATCGCTATTGCCAGATCCTGCCATAAAACCTCCACCATGTATCCAAAACATCACTGGTAATTTTGAGCCTTTAGAAGTGGACGATGGGGTGTAAACGTTAAGAAAAAGACAATCTTCATCTCCGATACACATCTTACGGAGTAATGCATCGCTCTGCACAGCGGAATTCCCATACGAAGTTGCATCTCGAACTCCATCCCATTTATTCGGTGGCATTGGACTCTTTAAACGCAATAAATATTATAAACAACGATTTCGACTGATTAATACATTTGATCGTTTCGGAAATACCTTAAATCTCAAATCCCCCAAGGGAGGTTTCGCATACGGAATGCCCAAATAAGCATTGTATTCGAAGCCTTCCTTCGTCGTTTTGCGGCATCCCTGCAGCTCGCCCTGTTCAGTTTTGATTCGAAGATCGAACATTTTTAATTGAATCTCCGGTAAATGGAGGCTCAATAAGGGATGTTCTGAAATGAAAAAAAAAACCAACTGGTTTCGATATGGAATGCCGTTTGGCCACTCTAGACCCTATAAGGGATTTGTCGGACTGAATTCTTGAACCGTCCGAATGTCTATTTAATACAAATGCAGCATCACACGGGTGATAAAAACTGATAAACGAATAACATAATTACATATTGATTGTGGTGTTTACAGTTCTGGAAATAGAAAGACCTATTAGACACAGTAATATTCAAATGATCTACGATTTGCCCTCTTGATCAGACGATGATGCATTATTTATAAAATGAACAATTTTTATATTCAATTGCGACACGAAATTACTTAAATTTGTCTATTTCAGGGTTTCGAACCGTTATTTTTTCATTTTGGTTTTCGTTCGTGTCTAGTTTCAAGCATTTATATCGATTCGGTTACGGTTTTCGTTCCGAGTAAAATAAAGGTTTTTTCGGTTTTCCGCTCTGAGAGACTACTTTTAAATGTGTTTAAATATTTTTATTTATAAAAAAAAACTTTTTTGTCGAGAATTCTCGAGAAATTTTGATAAACGAATAAAATTTAAGTAAAACAGTAAAGAATTGCATATAAATATATTTTTTTAGTATTTAATTGAAATAAAACTACTAGAAATAGGGTAAACATTTAAAATGTATTATTAACCCTTTCCACTCGCATATTTTTTTGGCATTTCAATCATTATCAATAAAAATGAAAATTCTTTTTCGAAAATGATAAAATTTTGAAATTTCACATGCCATTTATAGTAGAGTCGGATATCCAAGTTCTTTTTTTGGTTAAAGAACCCAATTAATACGATATATTTTCATCTTCAAAATAAATTATTAAAACGCATCTATTTTAGCTTAAAACTACATAAAACTTATTCGACAAAAATCATTTTAAAACAATCTTTCAACCGTTATAAAATGTGGATATAATTTGTTGAAAGAGTTATCGTCGGACAAGCTATTAACACATTGACTGCGGGCAATTGGCGCGGATCGCATATGATGTAGCGCGGGCGATTTTGTTTTTTTTTTTTTTTTAATTCTCACTAAAATACGCGTCATTTTAGAAGTTTTTAACATATTTTAATATATTTTTTTAAATTTATTTATACTTTCCAATGTCTGCAGATTATATCCATAGACTCCAAAACAGAAAAAAAATATATACACTCTTAAAACCCTTAATTATCTTCTCTTATGTTCTTAAAAATCATCATCGTTATAATATAAATAAAAGTTTAAATTGTCAATTAATAGTTTAGGAGCGTGTGATATTTTTCAAAACAATCACCTTTGTGAAGAGAAGCATTACAAAATACACTTAAATCTTTTTTTGTGCGGTAAATGCGTTTCGCAGAAAATCGCACAAAAAAAACTATGACTTATATAGAAAGTGTGAAGATGCGTTCCATGGATCTTAAAAACCACATAACTTTGAAACAGCTATATAAAATATATCCAAAATCGCACAAAAAAAGTTTTTACAAACTATCATCGCTGTATGATTTTCGATATGACTCAAAATCGCTCTCTTCTTTGGAAGAAATAGTATACCCAGTGTCAATGTCATCATTGTTCTGTGTAGATTTTCTCTTTCTAACAATAAATTCATAATTAGTCATTTTTTAGCCTTATTTTGTCACAGTTTTTTTTTTTAAATAGTTAAAAATAAATTTTGACATAAATCTGGTAGGAATAATAGAGGTTTATACAGTAAATCAATTAATTAAAAATTGATATATGATGTCAACCGTGTTAAAAAAACGCGTTAAAAGATGTCATTATGGTAGGACCGGCCATGTTTCCGCGTCACTAAAATGGCTATAACTCCGTAAGTAGTTGGAATTTTGGAAATTCCTTCGAAGTATATATTTTTAAAAGTCAAAACATTGGAAAAATGCAAAGAAACGAAATCATTTTTTTTTTTTAAATCTAAACCAAAATAAAAGGCGTGATCGTAATTCAGCGATGGCAGATGCAATATGATTTATACAGTCCCAAATTATATTTTTTTCTAAAATGTCGGTTAGTGTTGATGATTTATTTTCTATTTTATCCAAAAAATCTCAATATATACTCTTAATTAAATTTATTTAAAAAAACGCATAACTTCGAAATCGCACAAAAAAAGGTTTGGGTGTATAACGCGAATGATAAATTTTAGTAAATAGGTAGTTTGCGATTATTTGCGAACAAGATAATCCTCATGTTCCGCGGTTAACGTGTTAAGATATTTTTATGGCGGAACGAATAAGTTTAGGGCGTATATTTTGTTTCTTAAACAAAGATAAGACGAGTTTGAAAGTAAAAAATTAACTTTTTTTGTCCTATCTAGAACCCTAATAAAACCTTTCCAACAGAATGCACTTATATGCAGTGAAGCGTTTTAAAAATGGAAGCGTTTATGTTCGTATTAAAAATATTCGAACAAATTTTATTTTATGCAGTAAAAATTGATTTCGAAAATTTCTCGAAAAATTATAAAAATTCACAAGAAATGAGAATTCTCGATTTTGCATATTTCTCGAGATAATCTCGAATAAAGAAACATCGATAGCAAATGTATAGACAATGGCGGATTGGGCCTCAAAAATTCAGGGGGCCTCATAAATTTTAGAGGGTTTCAAAAAGGTTTTCGATTAAACGCGTAATTCAAGGTATTCAAGAAATGTAAAAAATATAGCTAAATCCGCCATTGTGTGCACGAAGAGATAAGTCGATACAAAATATATAATAATGACTTTAAGATTGCAAACCGGAATTTGAGTGGATTTAATAGGACATTTAACAGTAAAGATTGCAGTATTATCAAATTAATACAATCAAACAAATTCTGCATAAGAATATTTAAGCTCAAATATTATAATACAAAAGTTAACCCAACTGTCATTCGCGTAAGACGTGTACCGAACCGAAAAAATAAAAACCGGTTCAATTCCAACTAAAATAACGGTTCTTAGACTTAACTATAATATAAGATTCGCATAAGAAAAGTATTGAATTCAAGCAAAGTATCGGTCATCTTCTAAAGACGCGCCCACCCACCCCTCATCATAGCCCCGGGGGCTTCGACGATGAGAAACATGGGGCGCATGTAATACAGGGCTCCGCTCTCGATACGCACTCCCAGTATACGACAGTTATCTTTACTTCCGAAAAAGGGGCGCGGTTCTTTTATCTCCGGCCGCTCATCAAACAAACATCGAAAAGAAGCGTCCTCGAAAGAGAAGGACACAATTAAAATATTCTGATCTTTTAATAATGTAATTTGTTTACCATTACCAATGATATGGCGAAGATCACGAATCAGATGCTTTCAAATTCGAGTTGAAATGCAGCGCAATAAAAATGGCCGCCGTGGCCTATACGCAACAAGTGCACTCCGAGGTCACCCAAAGTGAATAGCAACAGAGGCGCGTTGTCCTACAACCCCAAAGCTTTCCCCCCACCACTCGCGTTCATCTTCCTGTGGGTGCACAGCCCGAACAACATTTAAATCGACCCGTTTCAATACTCAACGACAAAACAAGGATAAATAATCAATTCATTAAATGTACATCGCCAATATTGCATAACCCCTAGAGATGCACTCAAAATGGACGCATAAAACTTATGAATCTGTCAGGATAAAAAATCAAATAGGTCCCGGGGGCCTCAAACTTAAATTGTGCCAAGGGACTCTCAAATGCTAAATCCAAGTATTTGATTAAGTCTTAATTTTGTGATTAGGATGCAAAGCAATCTTCAAGGAGCTCACGAGCCGGCGCTGCGTGCCGGTTCATTACCGTCCATTTCGATCCTCGGGTTCTAATCTTCAAACTACTTTTTCAATTACATAAATATATAAAAGGTCAAATGTGAATTATTTGATTGAAGACTTATCTTAAGAAGTTTATCATCATTTAAAATACACAATGTCAGATTTAAAAATAAAACCCAAGGTGCGTTATTTGAATAAATGCTCAAAGTCAAACGACATTTGAGTGTATTATTAAACATCTCCTATGTAATCATTTAAAATTATGCCTTTTTAATGTACAATTTACTTATGAAATATATTATGGCAAACTTTATATATGATATAATACAATAAAAGATTTTAAATAGCCGGATAAAAGTATTTGCAGCTCACTTGTATCATGATATATATGAAAGCAAGTCATTATGGCATAATTTATCAATTGCTAGCATATTTATAAATAATTTATTATGACTGTACGTCCACTGATTGCATAGTTTTATTTTATCTTTTTGCGTTAAAGTATTGAATTTATTGCTAGACTGATGATTATGTATGCTGTTATGGAAACGATGGTTGACGATAAGAGTATGAAAATTTTGATGATATTATTGTATGATGTCTTCTCAACTTAACATCTGTTATCTTGCTATTTTTTTGTCTTTAAATTGCATAATAAATTTTATATTATCTTATTATATTTATGTATTTATTAGAAAACAAGTGATATCAAAATGAATTATATCGGGTACATAACAACGGATAATTAATATTGCTATGAAAGCATTGCAATAGTTGCAATGCATTCTAACTTCAGTCTGTATATCTTATATATTTTATAATATTGCAATCACTTAATCATGTTTTAGAATTTAATTCATACTGTATATAAGTAATCGTTACCAGTAAAATTAAATAATAAGGACTCAATTTTGATTTCAATGTAAAAGTATATTTTAAAAATGCATATATAAAAGATTATTGATCACTGCATCACTATCATTTTAAAAAAGTCCGTTCCTTTTTACATGAACTTAATTAATAATTTTTATGTACAAATATTTGTTGATATGCACGTTAACGATTTTAAAAACTGACGACAAACAAGACAAATATAATAAATTAATTATTTTAGAACTATACGTAGAAATAATAAAAATATCCAGATAAATAAAAACATTAAAATAAATCACAGTTATGATACTAATTAAAAAAAAACACATTTATAATACACTTTTTAAGCTTTGGTGTTTGCAACTTCACTCCAAAATTTTCTTCTCTCCTCTAATAATTCATTTAGAAGATTTATCCGATTTCCTATTTCTAAATAATTATGTTCTTCATTTTTAAATGGTTTCCAGAGTGTTGTTATGCTTTCAGTTAATTTTGGAGTGGGATTGCTGAAAAAAACAGAAACCGGATTGAAAGCAATGTATTTAATATGAATGATCTTAAAATAATTCCTCCGTTATTATAAATAACCTACCCATGTTTAGCAAAATTTGTCCACATTTCCACAATCTGTTTTCTTACATTTCCATCATTGGTATTAACATTTTCAGGTGGCAGAGTATTTACTTGGAATAAATAAGCTATTTCATCACCGTGACTCGCACCTTGGTAGGGATATTTAATTAATTTTCGATACGTGTTCAAATCTCCATTATGTGTAAAATAATAATTATATACGGGGACTTTATGTTCAGCAAGAGCTTTGATGGTTGTGTTGACGTCTTTAAAAAAATAAAAATCACTCACTAGCTCGACGATACTTTCAATCAGCTCTTTATCATCAGAAAAATATATTCTTTTAATTTCATTCAACATTTTCTGCTTGGTTTCATATTTAAATCTTGAATAGTATAATAATAGAAAACAATCTAAATAATTATCTGAATCCTCCTCCGTACTAAGTTTGATTATTTTTGATTCTCTTTTATAAAAAAATAAAAAACCTTCGGCATTATTCGATCCGATAATACAAGGTACTCGTTCAAATTTACCCGATTTCATAACGTTTATAGGATCTTCTGACATAAATGATTCAACGTTATCATATTTCGCCTCGATGACTGGAGAAAACAAAAACTTTTCAGTAAGTGAATATAGACGATTGGACGACAATATCAAATCGTTCACCGGCAAGTATTGCAAAAAATCTAATAAGTCCTCCTTATTCTCTGCATCGAAACCTAGTTTCGCTGCCATACCGAATGCATTCTTCACAGGGTTTTGTTCACGAGCCCACTCGGAAATACACGTTCCAGATTCCATAATGCAACCCTTAAATAGCCCTTTAGCCATATCCGATAACATCAAATAATGGACAGAAGCAGCGCCGGCATTTTGTCCAAAAATAATTACATTAGACGGATCGCCACCGAACTCGCTTATATTTCTCTGTACCCATCTTAAGCCGAACACTTGATCTTTCAATCCGGCATTACCGGGAACGTCCGCCGTATGAAGACATAGAAATCCAAGTGGGCCCAATCTATAATTTATCGTCACTAATATTATATTCTTTTGCACTAAATTATCCGGTCCGTAAATATCATCGTCTCCGGTTCCCACATGGAAAGCACCGCCGTGTATCCAAAACATCACCGGTAATTTTGAGCCTTTGGTAGCCGACGACGGTACGTATATGTTGAGAAATAGACTATTTTCATCGCCGATATATCCATTTCCAATAAAATGTTCTATTTGAGGATTCGGTGCTCGGTAATATTTTGTATTCAAAATACCTTCCCAATTATCTGGTGGTTGAGGATCCTAAATGTAACATTTTTCTAAGATCAATGGCTGTGATATTTCTAGAAATAAAAACAACCACTAACAAAGTATATTTTTCTTATGAAAAAGGCTTTAATATATTCAACATTTTGATAATATGTTAAGTAAAAATATTCATCTTTACAAAATATATTACTGTTATGTAATTTGATTAGATTCTTAAAATCTCAATGTTAGTAATTGTCAAGATATATTTAAAAGAGTTACCTTAAAACGAAGATTCCCTACGGGCGGCTTAGCGTAAGGTATCCCTAAATAGCAATTGTAATTGAATCCTTCCGTCGTTGTCCGGGTACATCCTAATAAAGTACCCTGAGCTACTTGTATTTCAAGTCCGAGCATCTTTTATATGGACGATGACAATTTTTAATAGAAATCCTGTTAAAATAATACATTTTAGCATTAAACGCTCGATAAATTTTCTTTGTAATATGAATTTATTCACGTTGTACATTCTGATGCCTTATTTAAATAACGAAAAAAGTAATTTCATTAATTTTATGAATGATTTCTATACAAATGTGCATAGAAAAAATAATAATATATGATCGATACGAACAATAAAATTACACGGATCATAAATATGAAATATTTCATACTGTTAAAAGGCAATTAATATAATAAATACCTGTTATTGAAATATGACGATCCTATCAGCATCCAGCATGGATACTAAATGAATCGTTATGATATACAATATTTGTTTTATAATATTGTGTGGGTAGGAAGAGATTAATCTTTTTTTTTTGCAATAGAAATATAAAGTTATACAAAAAATAATTTTTATTTATACATCAAATATTTTAACAAAATTTACATACATTAATCATTGTAAATTTATTGTAAAACTATACAATTTTAGCGAATAATTTTATTATTAAATATGTTCATGCTACCATTTAAAAAATGTCGTGGATATATTTACGGGTTTTAAATACATTTACAGATATGTTGATATGAAACATTGGACACAAACATCAAAAATCTTTTATGATTGTCTTTGTACTTTGAACGATACGGCAAAGTCACTGTCAAATATCGACGTCAAGCGATACACCGAAAGAAAATTTATAATCTGGACATTCATTTTTAACGAGAACAATTCGATGGATGAGGAAAAATAACGTGTTCATCTATTTTGATTTTCAAATTGTTTTATTGAAATAAAAATAACCATACACTATCGTTTCTGTACAAAAATAATATGAATAAAAAAATGTACATATAATTGCTTTTTAAGTATGGTATGTTGGAGTTTTTATCAAATTTTGTCTACAATTTTAAGACGAACGATTTAATCGATCGATTTTGGCAATTAAATGAACGGTCTTTAGGCAATGAGATTCTTCAAGAGCGTGCAGAAATAATACAAGTTAAATAATAATAAAACGATAAACGGATAGAACACAAAGTCTAATCAGAGTCCTTAATACTTAATAGTAATGAGTTAAATTAAATATATAAATGAGTTAACAATTATTCGAAAATGGAATGACTGTTTTTATACACTGCGAGATTATTCAAAATAGGATCTTGTATAAATTAAAGCGCGTGGAATGTAACAATTCAATAAGTTAGCCCTAAACTTATTAATTATTCAATAGAAACTACATTCATTTTAGTGTTTACGAACGTGTACGTACTCTCAAAATACAATTTCGCATTGACTAATTATAAAATGTAAGAATATTTGATTTTTACGTTATAAAATAATAAGCAATTGATTGTCTTTTTGTATTATTTTTTTTTTCACACACTATGATTGCATTTTATTTTATTTTACACAATATGAAATTCCACCACATTATAACAATAGGATAAAAATATTTTATATTGCTTTTGATAGAATATTTTAATATTTTCAAATGATTCAATTCTAAAAACAATATTTCTTTACAAATTCAATCAATAATATGCATTAAATTTATATATCATTGAATTTAGAACAATAATAAAAATATATTTATATTTTCCGATCAGCATTCGCATATATTAGAGCGTTTAATATGAAATTTTCTTAATAATACATCTAAAAAAAATATGAATTCGAACCAAAAGCTCGTTGGCATTACAGTAGAAAATAGATCCGTGTCTTCTCTCACTGTAGACAAGTCCAAGTTACAAATTCATTATGAAATCTGCAACAATACTAATGCATTATTTCTCATTAACAAATCAAAACTAATCGTATACGTATTCATATATTTGAATTATAAAAATGGGTTTTATTACAAGCGATATCAGTCGCTCTTAGAATTAAAAGTGCGGCCATCCCAGTCTTAGATCATCAAATTTGATTGGCATTTATCATAAATTAGTGCAACAATTGTTTATAAATACTAGAGGCATTTAATCGACTGCAGACACATGAGGGTCATCTATGAAGTAAAATTACAAGGGCTCCTGAAGCCTGGGGATTTTATTGTGTTCAATTTCGTTCAAACGTGGGCGTGTCTTTATACTCGAGAATCTAAGAAGAGCGGACGGTGGAGGTCTATAACGCTGACATACAAAAGCTGATGCCCCAAGTATACTAATGTGTCGATCTTTCTGAATGACCTTCGTATTTACTGTATTCAATTAATTTTTTTCAGGATCAACCGCATAACTGAAAGATATGATTACTTTATTATAATATTGATAACATGTGTTTCGGTTGATGGAACATTATCGTTGAACGATTACGATATTTTTTATTAATGCTTCTTGAGCATCTTTGAAAAATTCACTGCTATATCTAAAATGTAAATGCAACATATTAATTATTAACATGCATAATTAGCTTTAAAAAAAGGAGTATTGCCTTTAATTTAATTAAAAATCGATTATCAAAAATATATTGCTAGAAGAAATAATCCCAGTAGGAATTTAATGATTTATGATCTTACATGATTTATTTTTGAGTTGAGCAAAACTAGAAATTTGCAAATGAGATGCGAATAGATTCATTTACAAATGAGTCTTAACCCTGTATTAAATGCTTTCTTAGCAACAAAATATATATTAAATTCATAGTGCAAATGAGTTTTACTGTTGAAAACTACAAACGTATAGTGAAGTTGCCTTAATAATTATCATAATTATTAGAGAAATGTTATTATAGCTAATTTCATAAACATAATATATGAAAAAACCATGATACGGGTTTAATATTTTTAATCAAATACATAAATTACCACATAAATACAGAACATCATTCAGCGCACGTCACATATCTTAATTCTGTAACAAAGACATTTGACGACAATAAACATGTTTTCACAAATATGGCAATAATGTATTATAATTTGAAAAAAATACCTATCTATCATATATCACGTAAAACTTAAGTTGTATTTGATGTGGCTAATTTAACTACTTACAGATATTTTGTTAGGAACTATGAATTTATTGTCAAAGACAGATATTTCACACATTCTGTAAAGGGTATGAATTAAATGCATACTTCACGCAGAGTTGATTATGTTCACAATAACATATAAATATACTCGCTGCATAATCGACAAAAGTCTTTCGTTTATACAATCGTATTCATATAAGTGTTAGAATAAACGTATTAATTAAATATATGTAAGTATATACAACATATAAAATATAAAAATGAAAAAACATGTAAATACGAATTAACAACACAAATAAGAAGTGATGGTAAATTTTAGTTGTATGAAAATTTAAAATTTCTGAACCGACAAAGTTGTGAAACAGTTTATATTTCTTATCCGAACCATTTCCATGTTATGATTCGCCGTCTAATTTAAACCATTAAAGTTTCTCATTTCCAGTCTTAATTTTATAACAATATAAATCAGCCTCTTGAGCATTAACACAAATCTGTAAAATCACAAAAGCACACCTCACATATATTCACATAAAACAGGCTAAGAATTTTCACTTCAAAAAAATGTCTCCAACTTCAATCTTTTCTTTCCTCGGGAACGCACATGAAAAATTTAGCACACGCCAAATTGAACGAGTTCGACGCGCGCATCAGCCACAACGGCTTATTCTTCCAGTATATAGTCACAAAATACACGGGAATTCCAGTCAGTATGAACAAAACCCCGACGCCTACTTCGAAGGGACTCACATAACAGGGAAATGTAACTAAAAATGTACATATAATGAAAAATATTATCGGTAAACATATGTTTACTTTGATGGGCCTTGTTAGGTTCGGTTTTGTTCGCCTCATCCAAAGGAGGCCCGTCACTGAACACAGCGTGAAGAGCGCTTCGACGAAACTCACATAGTTTATTAAGACATACTACGTCTCGAATGACCAGCAACGACAGCGTGATTATGCACTAAAAAGGAAAAAAATAATTTAATATATTGATAATAAACATCAAGTATTTTTATACAATTACATTATATACTGAGAGCTGGCTGCATAAATTAGAGGGTCTTCAAACATATGTGAATAATTTAATAGTTGTGTTCTGGCGTGTTTCTGGACTATCATTATGATAGTCTGGCGACTGAGTGCCATTGTGTTTGGGAGGAGGTTGAAATCTAGTTGAAGCAAGTTTGAACCAGCCTGGTACTATCTTAACAAGCAGTAAATAGTCTGGCAACACTTATAAATGATTGTTTATTTTACTAATTTATAGAAAATGAAAAAAACTACTTTGACAGTATTACTTAATTATGTTGAATTTTCACAAGATTTCAACCCTCTCCCCTTCCAAATCCAACGGCACTCAGTCACCAGACTTTCATAATTATAGTCAAGAAACATGCCAGAACACAATTATTAAATGATTCACATATGTTAGATGACCCTTAATTTATGGTGCCAACTCTTAGTCTATTAGTGTTGAGGTTGTCCTCTAATTAATTTAATGAAAAAAATTACCATAAATAATAATGACGGCACGGGTGTAAGTCTTTTGATGTCGATCAAGGAAATCGCCTGAGGTAAATGGCCGTTTCTAGCACCGACAAAAAAGAGCCTGGACGAAGCAAAAATGGCTCCGTTTAGGGATCCAAAGGTCGAACAAGCCACAAAAAATGGCATAGTCCAAGAAAACATCCCGAGCATTTTATCTCCAAACGTAACGGCCACTGCATTTGAAGCCAATATTTCATCACGCGATAAAACAGAGAAGTAGGCAATATTTGTTATCACGTATACGATTGTTACAAGCGGCAGAGAGATACAAATTGCCCTGGGTAAATTTCTGTAAACAAAAAATATAAAATGGATTAAATAAATAGTTGCTATGATTAAACATACTTGAAGAAAGAAGGAATTTTTTAAAATAATTTTGGCTATGCATACCTGTATGGATCTTTAAGTTCTTCCGTTACAAAATTGAGATAATTCCATCCGGAATATGAGAAAAGTCCAGAATAAAAAGCCAAAGCTATGTGCCCTGGTGAAGTATTCGTATCCGCCATTGGTGTACGCCAGCCATCCAAGTTCCCAGCGCATAAATGATATATGCCGGCTCCGACGATGAGAAGAAGTGCAAATATCTTAGTCGCCGTAAACGAATCTTGTACACGTGTGACCCATTTTACATTGTAGCAGTTAATTACGGTTAGTAGACCTGAAATATAAAGAAAAATTTGTATGAATAAATATATTCAAATTCTATTTGTATCAACGACAAAACCATCACCCTAATGCACTTCAGAAGCAGAATCTAGAAAAAATTGATTATTGGTTATTGAATTTGACATAATCCCTATGCCATAATTAAATAATATGAAATCCCAGACGTTGATTCAGAATTCTACATTACTAATTGGATTACGACTAATGCAGACGTTGTTTAAATTTATAATTCATCAAATCAACTACCATTATTCGTTTTTTTACTTAGTAACATTTGAATAATAGAAAATGTATATTGAAATATGCTTAGTTATTGGATCATCGTCGGACGAATTAAATAAATACATGTGCTGAATAGATGACTGCAGTTAATAATTGAACAGTTGGCGATAATACTAAGATTGTTGTATTTGTTTTCTTCGCTTATTTTTGTATTCGTTTGAGGACGATTTACTAGTATCAACTTATAGTGTATATGTTTAAATATTGGCACAGCGGATAAGATCTTGGACTCTTATTATAGGTAAGAAATATGGATAATCATGGAGACATTAAGGATATGGCACTTTAAGAAGATAATTAATACGTAGATGCATAAATCTATACTTACATGTGATAAGCGCTGCGAGTAGTCTTACAGCGGCATATGGCGGATCACAAGCTGGCCAATTTGGCTGCAGAATATATTGTGCGAACGTAAGAGCTGTTATGGCATTTCCCGTTGGAACTAATATGAATAGGGCAACCCATAGATATAAGAAAGCCGGCAAGGGTCCAAATGCAGCTCCAATGTAGGCATAATCACCACCTGATTTTGGAATCATTGTTCCTGAAAATTAAAACAATTCATTTTAAAAACATGATGTTTTTATTAAGATGTAAATAAAATTTAAAAATATTGATTATTAACATTTTATTTAAATCATTTAAAACTTCTCTATATACATCAACATAGAGCTCTGTATTTATAATGAGGAAAATAGATTTATCTCTCCTGGAAATTATTTTTAATAACATCAACTAATATTTCACCAAAGAGATCTGAAAAATGTCGGCGGGGAATAGCAAAGCATTGCCCCTGGCAGTGATTCACGTTAATAAAACAACGCTATTTAAAATGTCACGTTACATTATCCCGCCACGTTCAACCATCGTGACTGGATATTTTCTACTACGATTACTTAACATATTGTATTTTGAAAATAACTCGATTCATTATACAACAGCACGATGAAATCTTATCGTCGTCTCAAAAATGCAATTTATAAATTCTTCCGAATTTTAAATTGGCAAATGCCCAATCAATTCATATATAATATAAAAAACGAGCAAGCATGCACTAGCGGTGTGATAGGATGACATAACGAACATTTCAGCTGGTTTTTTTTTCAGCTGTTTTGTAAACACAATGGCAAATATAAAACAAACTAATTCAAAGAAATAACATTAACGTTAAATTTAATCTTCATCATAGTAGAGCGAAGTTAATCTACAAACATCCAAGCGTCCAAACGTTCCTTGTCAAATTTCAGCTATCCTCTTCCTGTTGTTGACCATCTATGTGTGTATACATGCATGCAAGTATGCTTGTCTATCAATTTATTATATTAATCCGGTTGCCCGGAATTCTCAATAGGCTAGTTATTATATAGTTGATTGAAAAGTGCCCGCAAGCCTTGCTGTGTGATCCTCAGTAAATAAAGGATCATCGGCTATTGATATGACTCGAATACTATTTATTTTTCCCGGGCTAACGTATATGCATGCGGCAATATGTTGGAATTACAGGCTCGTACGACCTAGACATACATTTCACCAGATGTTTTAGGTATGACCCAAATTTTATGAAAGAATTTTTCGATGCCCAAACATATTTGGACGTTTTTAATGCGGCATAGCAAATTGATATATTATAGAATATGTCGTTTGAAATTATGTTTTACCTAGTCGTAGCCGAGGAATATTGTTAATTTTTAACATTCGGCTATAATGAATACCAGCTGTATTCGTCGACATCTCATTGAGTATTTTATCCTGAAAAATAATTATATCGTTGATTCATCGGGTGATATTTTATGGTGTATTTAAATTTTTAGATAAGGATATAGGTTTAGCATTATTATAACGTGTGCAGTATAAATTGGTTAAAAGATATATTAATAAGCGATTAGATTAAATGAAACGTTAACGTTGCAAAATGATTTTAATCTTAGTTTCTGTTAAATGTAAATTTATATAGCATGATTAATTTACATCTATTTAATATATTAAAAATATATATTGATTTATATTTCATTTATTAATAGTATTATTATTTTTTTGAGTAATCCGAATTAGATCTACATGGATCTAATTGATTTAAATGGGATATTTATTGCCAATTGATTCAATTTCGCTGAATTTTATTTTATTTTTTAAATTCACACAATATTATAAAATTAATATATAGTCAGATGCAATTTGAAAAATCAAATATGATATGATAAATAAAAGCTTTAAGCTCAATGGACAAAGCAAGCACCTGAACAGTTCAAAGCCAACTTGGCTAAATTGATTTTTATCCATGAATTTAGGTAAGAATCTACTCTAATAACATTTGATACAGCAATTGAAATTTTGTATCCATTTCTGCAAAGCTAATTTTTGTTTCAATCAGTGTTTATACAATGTAAATCAATAAAATTACAATCTGTTAAGTTTTTCATGTTGCAGACATTAATAATAATTTTCGAAACCTGAATAATTGTATTTACTGGCATTAAAATAAATGTATAAAGCTGCTCTTTTGTCTACAAGTAGTTTATGTTCATTATTATCGAATAAATGTCGTTTACTTTCGATACAAGGTGGCTAGAGTTTTGATAGACGTGGCTATTAAAATTGTTATAAATGTCGGCAATAACATCATCTCAGTAGATCGCCATTTTGTTTATTTACAATATCAAAACAACAAAATGAGAAAGAATCAGCTTTAACTTATTCTGCTATAGAGGCACAAAATTTGGGTATTTTTTAAAAATTCGATAAAAAATAAACAAAAAATATTTTTGATATAAATGTTTTCACCAGATATTTAGTAATATTTTTAGAATGTACAAAAAAAAATATAAAAACATAAAATAAATTTAAATTAAAAAAGTTATAGACTCGTAAAATGTAATGGGTAAAATAAAGGGCGTGTCCTAGTTGACACGATTTCAACCCTTTTAATCATGTAAAATTTATAAAATTAAAAAGATTATTACTTAGTAACAATGTTGCTATAGTCCCTACCTCAAAAAAATAATAAATTTTTTTTTTTCACAAAATGGCGACTCATTTAAAAAAAAATTAGAAAAAAATCATTTTTTTGAGCTTATTATTTCAGTTTTTATTTTTTTTAAATAGTTAAAAATATTTTTTCGGCATAATTCTGGTAGCAACAATAAAATATATTATATAGAAAAGATTCATACTAAATTTGAAATAAATCAGTTAATTAGGACTTGAGATATGATGTCAACCGTGTTGAAAAAAGTAGTTTCAAGAAAAACGAGTTTAAATATTTCATTCTGGCTTAGTTGCCGCCTCACTAAAATAGCTATAACTCCCTAAATAATCGTAATTTTGGAAATTTCTTTGGAGGATATGTTCTATAAAGTCTTAACTTTGAAAATATGTACAAAACAAAATCGATTTTTTCGAAATTCCAAACTGGAAGACTAGAACTGTGTCATTTATTAATCATCGTTATATCACTCTATTGACATCCATTCTCAAACAGTGCTCATAATTAAAATTGTTAAAACGAAAACATGCAGATAAACATTATTAATGGAACAATATTCTTTCCGATAACCTTTCATTAGAGAAGAATTGCTGAGAGATAACCTCTTCGGGACCAATCTCCTGAAATATGATAATAAAGTAAACAGTCTAAAGGCGTGCGAGCTTTTCGAATACGAAAATCTCGCATGACTTGAATTCGAAGCGAAACATCAAAACACCAGAATAGACAAGTCCCCAAACAACATTTACATGGGTCATCGGTTTACTTGATTTGCAAAAATGAACACGAACAATATGATCGTTTATATTTTGATTCCTTTGAAGAACAGCAATGGCGCAAACGTGACACTCCCAAAGTGATAAAAATATTACAGATTATTTTATGATAATTTTTTAAGTCTTTGACACAAATTCTGAGAGATTACATCACGAGCAGCGCCAAGGACAACAAGGATATATGGTGGCTCTTTCGCTTCAGATAAAGAACATTTTTTTATGTTGAGCGACTCCACAAATCTGTGGTTCTCAAAATCGAACCGAATAAAACAGTTTGGGCACCCTTCGAGTCATTAAAAACGATCGTTCCGGATTATGTCCCGATTTTCAACGGACATTTGCAATTGCAAACAGCGCCCCAGGCGATTTTTTTCATCGCCAATTTCATATATTTCCAATCAACAAATTGCGTGCCACTTATGGCACGCTTGCCGCAGATTGACGAGCACTCGTCTGGCTAATGGCAAAAGAATCAGGCATTCAAGTGTGTAGGTTAAAACGACATATGTGCGGCGATCACGGTGCAAGATCCAAGGCAAAAATATTTCATTATTAACGAATGGCGTCCTTCATTCGAATGTCTTTTCATTTAATCCATTGAAATGTGGATGTAAATGTGCCTTGAGGATCAAGTCCTTCCCCTGAAGGATTAACGGTTAATTGTTCATAAAATGATGCTATAATTGTTTCGCTGGATTTGTTCACCGTTAAACTTTTGCCTATTGAATAGTCTTGAAGGGGTTAAATACGGGTTCGGCGAACTGTACCTCATTAACATTCACAGTAAAGTAATCCCCAAACGTTTGTTATACACGTCACATCGGATAGAAACATTTTTTCCTGTCAAGATTTTACAATGCCAATACATTTATAAATATTTTAATTAAATCAGGATGTCCAGATATGTATTTTTATAACGATATGCACAAAATGGCAGAAGCAAATGAATATGGTTTCATTCGAATACCCCTTCAATAGTCCGATATTTTACGGTTGCAAGGGTCATTTCTGTAGTGTATGTTAATACTGTACATTCAGTTTGAATGTGTGTATTAAAAACAACCAGACTTGGCGATTATGCTAATATTTCCAGACACGTTTCTGCGAAATATACAAAACGGAGGGTTGTGAGAGCCTATTGTTTTGCGATTCGCCAGGTATACTCAACAAGGACAGTTATTTCAAAAACTCACATTTAGGCTTGATTTACTTAAAAATAGACGTCGGTTTTCTATCAATCCTACTATTAAATAAATTTATAAATCCTCAATTTGCGCGGTATTCGCGCGAAAACATCAAATTTTCAAATGGGACATCGACAAGTACGCTTTTGATTATATTTCATCCAATAACTGCCAAAATTTCTCACATTTTTGTATCAACAACAACATAATAGTTGAGTCAGTATTGCCTAAATTTTACACAGAACTCTATCTAATCAATATACAAATGATTTGATATTACAAAATCAATATAAATGCAATATCTTCATTCATTGATATTAATCTTATGCGTTATCGCTTGCACTTATCGTATTGGCAAATAATCGACTATTTTAAATATGTATTTATATTTAGGGTGACCATATTAAAAGTAAGAATAAGAACAAATCCAATAGTTATTATATTAAGGGACGTTTCTACCTTGTTGGAGCTAAAAGTGGTCGACTTTTTAACATTTTTCTTATGCAAGTATTAAATATAGAATGTTGATATTTAATATGTTGACTAGGTGATCTTTATTGAGCATAAAAATATGTTTTAAAGCTTGATAAAGAGTGAAGGGAACCACGTATGTAGGTGCGTGTGCGATGATATTCTTCAGCACGGAAGTCCTAAGTCCTGGACAGGTAATTTGCAGAAAAAATGTGAAACATATTTTTATTTTGTATAATATTATCTATAGATTAGACTATAATTAAAAAGAAATATTGGAAAATAAAAAAATGGTGAACGATCGAAGAAAAGTGTGTATTTTTACCAACATTTTTTGTAGTTTTTTGTTCATTAAATAAAAACTTTTTAATATTTTTAGATAAATTTAGTCTATACGATGAAGACGTTTATTATACATATGGCTGCCAAATTTCATAAAGAATGCTCATCTAGGGCGCGTGGGAGCACTTCCATGAGCTTGGAAAAAGTAGTTTTAGTAGCTTTGCGAAGCGCAGCTTTCTCCTCGACGGCCTATAACTTTGCAACTTTATTTTATATCGACTTGAAATTTACTGAACATATTTTTAAACATTAGTTCTTAACGAAACACGAAGAAAAAAAAATTTTTTTGAACCGACAAGGTAGAAATTTCCCTTGAGAGTCGTTTTGCTCAAAAATGTTAAAAACATTTTAAATACAAACAGCATTTTAATAATTTGGGTGTATCAATCTTAATAAATGAGAAATTCTTCAGATGAAGAGTTCATTTTGGAGAATGTACTTCATTGTTACGTTTGCATTCCATTGCGGATACCGGTTTCTTAAATACAAATTGGATGCTTCTCATGGCTTGTGATCATTGCAATACCTCGGATCATTCTAAAGCTACATTGGTGCGAAATCGGTAACACTTGGTCTGGTGCACGCTGTATTGCATAATTTTAGAAATCATCATGATTTTAATGCATGAAAAAGGATCGCATGTACGCTCAATATTGATTGATTTTTGTTATACACTCAAACCTCCTTTTGCGCGACTTTTTTTGTGCGATTTCGAAGTTATGCGGTTTTTTTTTTCAATAAAATAGAAAATAAATCATCGACACTAACCGAAATTTGGAAAAAATTACAATTTTGGATTTTTTCAATCATATTGTATCGGCTATCGCGAAACTACTTTTTTCACCACAGTTGATATGATATTTTACGTTTTAATCAACTGATTTACTTCAAATTAGGGACGAACCTTTTCTAAATAATTTTCTATTGTTCCTACCAGATTTATGTCAAAATTTGATTTTTTAATATTGAAAAAATAAAGCCAAAATATGACCTTTTTTTAAATAGTCCCCATTTTGTGAAAAGGAATTTGGAGGTAGCTACAACTTTGCTAATTAGGAATTTACTAATTATATTGTTGGAAAGAGAAAATTTACACAGAACAATTATGATATTAGCATTGTGCATACTATTTCTTCAGAAGAAGAGAGCGATTTTGGGTCATATTGAAAATCGCAACGAAAATTATCATACAGCGATATTAGTTTGTAATTAAAATAATCATTATTTCTTTTGAAATTTTACCAATAATGTTATTTCTAATTGCCCTATTCTTTTCCTGATTTTTTATTAGCTTTTTTTTATGCGATTTTAGGTATATTTAAATAGCTGTTTCAAAGTTATGCGCATCTATCGCACAAAAAAAAGTGTATTACCTAGCGCGCCACTCAGGCGACCCTATCGAAACTGCGTCCTAGCATAGCAATTTCAAAAATATTAGCAAAAACTGATCTGGTGATACTTATTGTGGTTGTATCTTTCACCAATGGACACATAATAGTATCATGTTCACGAAACCAGTTCAGAAGACATGCACGTATTAAAATACATACGTACAAACTGATAGAAAGTGAAAGATTCGATACATCTTCGACCAAAATTTGGGTCAATCACGTCGTAATCTTATGATTCTATTCTTGAATATGCATAGTTTGCATGGACATGCAATAAGAACGATCGAATTTCTGAATCCGTATTAAGAATTTATGCAAAAATGCTCTATTGCAGCTATAATTTTAGAAATAAGCCATATCAGGTTATTCAGGATGCTTTCGATTTCGCGTGTATTTAACAGCTGATGTCTGCATTTTTTTTTTTTTTTGCAAGACCATCTACTGTAAATACAGTTATATGTTTTAGCATATGCTAGATTCGCGTATGTTTTAATAGAATGTAGAATTGCATCAGGCTAAATAACGAGCCTCACCAGGGTGTTGCAATTTGGTGGGCCCCTACAGTGGCCTTTGATCATAATGCATGATTTTTGCATATTTTAATAAATTTTAATCCAAGTTGCCGTACGATTAGTATGTTTCGTCGGTTGAAACATGTCGAATAATGGAGATCGAAAGCCGGAATAGCGGAAAACGTGGGTTTGATAGAGATTAATACATCGCTGTTTGAAGCGTTCAACACAGTGAATTGAACATCATCGTCCATTTCTTGGTGGATTTGTGTTTGGGAGTAAAATATAATTCATCCCCCACTTATGTCCAATCGTATTTAATCAACATATTGAGAGATTTTTATGAATAATTTCATGCTATAAATTGATTCAAGAACAGTAGATAAGAATTGCAACACAAACAGCACGTCATTTTAGTGGCAATGCTTCAAATTCAATAGCTTATAGTAAATTTACAGCAAATTTTCATGCAATTTTGAAATGATCTATGAAAGAATATAAATAAATAAAGATTGTGAATAATAAATTTAAAAAAATTACATTCTATATAAGCCGATTTGATTCGTTTCGCGACATTCATGCATAATTATTTGGATCATTTTGAAATTGGTCAATGTGCAATGTTGCTGTAGGTAGATTTCGAAATGACAGCTGTCAAAACAAAGAATTTTCAGCACGTTTTCATCCATGGCCATTAAAAATAATTCATGATTTTAAAATAAATATGTTGAAAAATGGGTTTTACCTAGTTCTGCATAGCAAAGCGCGCCAATCATGGATAGGACTCCCGACATGATCCATACTATAATCGCCTGCCCCGTGGATCCTGAATGCAGCAGGACTCCCTTGGGTGATACGAAGATCCCTGATCCTATGATCACACCAACGATTATCGCCACACCGTCAAGGAGGCCAAGCTCCTTCTTCATTTTGATTCCTCCATCGGAACCCGAAGTGCTTCCGTCCGTCGAGAACGCCCCCAAGGGCTTCGGAGCCTTCGTCTCTGAAGCTGAAATCTTCGTCATTTTTAATGTCGGGCGAACTTGGATCTTAGAAAATATCACTACACATTTGAAAAAGATGTAAATTTGACACAATATCTTCAGGAGAAGTCTTCGGAAGCGCGCTATTGAAATTGAGAACGACTGTTACACCAGGCTTGTTCGTGCGCTACTACTGATCTCTCCACGTGGTCATAACATTTTACTTTTAAATCGGCAGTGGCGGTTAACATTTTATCTCTTTCTTGCTAAGCTGGTCCTTTCACAACCCAGACTAACATCGACGGTCTTATCAATGAACAATCAGGGAGGAAATGTTAACAAAAACTTGTGTATTATTAACCTTTTGATAGTTAAGTAGATTTATTGATTTTGACGACGCCACGTGTTTGCTCTGGGAAAGAGTTTGTAGCCTTGCGGTATTAAATGCGCCAAAAACCATTAGACAGAAGCATATTTATTTTAAAGCTAGGAAAGCTTTGAATTCCATATCCAAATGTGCAAAATAACCCTAATAGATTAATAAAACACACGATTAATTAAACACCACGATAAATGCATAAATCGATGCTACCGGCCTATAAAATATCGAGGGATGCGTTCTAAAAATTAGGACTACAAATCGATAACCGGTAAAACCGTTATTTTGGCCGGAACGAAACCGATTCGAAAATTTCGGTTTCTGCAATTTTCGCTCATCAATAATCGTTAGGATTTAGGTATCCCGGTTAGAAGGTAATAAGAGAGTCTCAAAAGTACCCGATCTACGTATAAATGCCGGTTGTTGTTTAAAAAAAAATACGAAATAAAAAACAGCCACGGGCTACTATGATATGTATTTGGTACACCATATGAAATTTAGAAAAAATCTGAACCCGGTATCTATCGATATTCATATTATTAGAGTCCAGGCCGTAAGTGCGCGAGCTAGCAGATATGATGAGTTTAAAAAAAAAACGCTGTACATCGCATATTCACTGAAAATTTGGACATGAGAAAGCTGTGCGCAATATGGGTGCCGCGTTTGCTCACAATGAAACAAAAGCGTCGTGATAATGTTTTAAACGAGTATTTGGCGATGTTTCATGGCAATAAGGCCGAGTTTTTGTATCAATTCAGGATAAAATATGGGTCCATCACTTTACATTTGAGACCAAGGAACATGGGGATCTATGCACAGGCTATATAAGTTAGCCTTTAAAGGAGCTTCCGTAATCGTACAGATCATAGAAATGCCGCAATAAGCCCTAAGAGAGAACGGAGTGGCCACAAGGTCTGTGTATTCAATCGGTCCGCTTTTCGGACCGCTGATATGACGAATGAGCGCCTTGCGATCGGATATACACCATACCCGAACATGTATACAAAAGGATTACAAACTCTCATTACAAAATGAAGTTGTCCGAAGAAGACTGATCGGGTAGGGTTGTTTTGAAAATTCCGAATCCGAATGTTCCAGGAGCAAAACCGATATAACCGCTATTTATCCTGGGACGAAAACCGCAACCGAACCGAATAAAATAACGGTTCGAAGCCGGAAAATTGCCGGATCCTCATTTGTAAAATCAATTATTGAACTCAAATCATAAAAAAATATTTATCCCAATACCCCCCCTTTTATTGCTCCAAATAAATCCGCCTCTGTCTCACCGAAGTGGCAATTATTCTAATGTGAAATCTTTGACTCCTACGTCGTTATCAATAACCTCATTTCATTGCCGTTTCGAGATTAGACAATTTATTACTCGGCTGTGAAAAAAAATGCAATTGACTGCAAACGCAGATTGTACCATTTCGAAGCGCATTTATTTAACCGTTTTAAAGTGGACGAGCGAAATAAAATACGAACGAATGTGGGCAGGCCATACGACGAGGCGAACGGATGAATATAGCACAAATGATGTATAGAGAACGGACAGACATACATTCTTAAATGAATTGACACGACTCAATCATATCCAATATTTCGCAAAAAATAAAGCCATTCAGTCATCAGACATTCGAATTTTTTGGCGCAAGGTCTAATTAACATATCGAATTGGGCGGTTTTTAAAAAACCGGTAACAGCCATCACACATCTAAAGATCATTCAATTTAATTCCATTTTCGCTATGAGGATATTTTTATGGAATAATTTCAAACATGTTTCCGATGCATGATCGAAAATTTTATCACATTGTACACAACTTTATCACTATACACAAGTTTGATCTGCATCTACAAACGAATATTTAAAAAAAGTCGTCGTTTGTGAGTCCATCGATCGAATTCTACAAAGTCATTGATTTGTGTGGAGGGCTTATGCTCTTTTCTATGTGAAGGATCAAAATTTATATTGAAAGCTCGATAGGGATCATTTGAAATCAATATAGGGACGAGCATGACCATATGGTAACGATAAACATCATCTTTAAAATTATATTAAAATAGTCTCTGAGCATTTAAAACTACTATTTTTACCAACCACTGCCCGAAATCATATTTGTATATTATCCGCATATGAATCCTTTGACATATCCCTAATCTTGTTTACACTCTATAAATAACGCAAAACCAAAGTTAAAAATAAGATAATAACCAACGCAAATTTAACAAACATGATAAATTGTGGCTATTGATTTTGGGTTTTAAATGCGAGGCATTTAAAAACATTCTAACCATCGTCGTGCAAATTTTAAGTCCTGAAATATTTATACCTGGCTTTGATCCTGTTTACAGTTAGGCGAACAGAATTTTAGGGACCCGTCGAAGAACAAAGCACAGTGTTGATTTACAACCATCCCGATTAGAAGAATTGGTCTTATATTTCCACGGCGAATATGCGAAGGCATCGTCGAAATATTGCCGGATGATATTTGAAATTCGCGCTTAAAATGCGCAATGGCGTCCATATTTCTATGCAAATCGAAATGGCCGATAGTGAAAATCGCTTAAAATTGTGCAGCGATGCAACAATGGGTCACATTCGTTCGCAGAACGTATGAAAGACGATTCTTTGGAATGTTTTGACTTAATCCAAACATCGAATTGCAGTTATAACTGACGATCATTTGCAAAATGCGTAAGCAAACTGCATCATAAAATCCCTCGAATTGCACGGTTTTGTTTGCAGAATTGCATATAAACTGCAATACTTGAAGCAAATTGTCTGTTGAACAGAACGCAGAAGGATGGATGGAATATTAATGTAACATCGATCCTATTTATCGAGATTCACAAATAAGACTTGCATGTCATGTCGTCTTCAATATTGAGCGTACGATGTGGTGAATGCTTGATGGAAATAAATATGATCACTTCCTATGAATACAGTGGACTGCTGGTGATTTGGTTTACACGATTTCGATTTACGCGGCTGTCCACAATTCTAGTCACGTTAACGCTTTGCGGCGTGTCGATCGTAAGTCTTACGTTCGTTCTAACTGCATCTGGTGACAAAACTTGCTCGGCTAAAACTCTCGTGCCGGATTAGTCTATTGTATACCGCCTTCGGGGACACAAAAAAACAAGACAAAAAAACAAACCATTTTCAAAACATTGCTCAAAGACTCTCAAACTTTCCCGAATAAGATAAATTAATTTTGGTGAATCATTCGATTTTTGCGATGCACAAACTATAATACATATTATAAACATCGCTCACTATCGCGTATTCGACAATTTCGCCAAAATAAAATAAAATCACATAAAATAATGTATTTTGTCAACAGAATAGTTATTTTTAATAGAAGATTTTTAAATTGAAAAATGTGGAACCATCGTATTATGCACGTATATTATCCCTCTTATGAACAATGAGTCTTCTCCCGATAGTCGGAGGTAAAACGACTCGGCGCTCGATACGCTTTGCGAAAATAATTCGTTTTTGTGATACGTTGAGTTCTTTCTGTGACTTGTCGGCACCCTCAACGCCTGGGACCCCCCCCCCATGCACTCTCCCCCGCGCAAGTTCATTCGTACGCTCTGACGAAACGCCGACTACACTTGTATATAAAATTCGCGAGTGACGCCGAAAAACATTGTTTTTACGACATCTGCACAAAAAATGGAACATCTCCACCGCGTCACTTGAGAGGAACTACAACAAGGATAATAACGCAAGTAAGATCATAATAATCCAAGCTTCCAAGGTAAGTGAATTAACAAATACTCGCACACATCCGCCTCCTACTATCACATAAACACGGGAACACTGGGAGCAAAATGCTTTTTCGACTGCTCCCATAATACAATCTTGACTATAAAACTATTTGATATGGACCTGACTATTTGATATTACTTGATACCTGACTTTAACCTATTCGTTTCAGCTATGTCTATATATTTGTTTCCAGTTACTCCCAGTCTGACCGATTAAATACTATTTGATTGTGCCCGGTAGACACTAACCGTCAAAGTTCGAATACTGTGATGCGACATAACTACCCCTTGCTAATACAATTTGACTAATACTTTTGCGGCCTAACCACATTTGACTACTCCTAACTATTATACTTATACGATTTTATGTATTTTAACTATTGGCCACTTGTCTAGTACCTTTTTACAGAGTAGATACTTAAATACTCTTCTAACAGCAAGCTGATATCCAGTTTATATACTATTCATTGCTTTTTATACGAATCTTAACTTGCATGTCGCTCGTTGTCTCTTGCATGGTCTTCCCTACTTAGCAGTATGGAACTCGAGGAACCTCACCGGTTCGGATCCGAGAGGCTCTAGGAACGGAGCAGGAACAAGAAGAACACCAAGAAGACGGCCTCGAGGAGATGCATTTGATGATCTTTACTTTGCAACGAAAAACAATATTGTCTTCCGTTGACTTCTATATCGTTTTGTAATCGCCGAACTGAGAGGGGCAACCTGAAAAAATGGCGAAACCACTCAGTTTCGAATTCGCTCGGGTAAGTTGTACGGTGACGGGGAGACACCCTCAGTTGGTGTAGGAGCGAATCCGAGATGCACTTAAGCGTCTCGTATGTCTTCACCCTACCCCGGCAACGCCCTAGCGAGGAAAGGGGGGACTGGACTCCTTGTACTCCAGAAAGCCCTTTCCAGTAGAGTCAAAAAGGTCGTCTAGAGTAGTTTTCCACCATCTCCCTATGAAAACTACTCAGTCTTTACAAACCCCCCAAACTCCTTATCGAGACGTTCGCGAAAGTGTTCGTCAATACGTTCACTCAGGATACCCGTTGGGTGAGCGTTCAAAATAAAACTCGGTGGTAATGCTACCTTCAATATCGAGCGAATGAGGAGGTGAATGTATGATACAGACGAAATGGATGTAACCCCTTTCCTATGAATGGATATTGAAGAGGCCCATAGTTCTGTAGTGGACTGTTAGTGGCTGCGCTATGATGATGATGAACAATAGGATCGGTGCTATTTGTTGTAGTCTTTTTATCAAGCATTTTACGATCCATTGACGAAATCTTAAAAGCATCGTAAATTTAGCAGCTGGTCTCTTTGTTTAGACTTTCTTTTCTAGTTTCGCCGAAGATCGTCGTTACAATGACTCAAGCAAGCAGAGCAATTTCGTTATCTATAAATACTCATTTTTGTCATTTATGAGCTTCTAAAAATTTTGCATATATATATATATATATATATATGATACTCTAAACTGTGAATATGCTTCTTTGTCGGCAAAATAATACATTTACTAATTTTTCAATCTTCAAGAAATGAAGAGCCACTTCGCTCTCGCCTTTCGTTGAGTTCAATTGTGTATAAAATATTCGTTTTGTATTTGGATTATTTCGCATTCCGCTATTAGTAACTATCAAAGTGATTTTGTTGATCGTGAAGTTTGGATAATGCCTGGACCGAGCTCGTGTTTGAATGTTGACAGTGATAAACAAGTAAGATAATTTATTGATTGTACCAATTATTTATTACAATTACATTTCGGTTATGATGTAACTGTAAATATATTTTTTAAAAATAGATGGCTTCTTCTGATGATGAATATGCTCTTCATTCTGATGTTGAGTCTGATGATTACTCCAGTGAAGATTCAATAACAAATAATAATGGAGTTGAAACAACAAACATAGATTCACCAGGTGATGAGTCTAATGATGATCAAAATAATCCTGCTTCACAAGGAAATGATAATTGGACAAAGAGCCATAAAACAATACCAGATTTTGGTTTTGATTCTGCATCTTCAGGAATTAAAAAAGACATTGGAGATACACCTATAGAATTTTTTAGAAGTGTTTGGACTGAGGAAGTTAAAAAATTGTTGATAAAATGTACGAATGCTTATGGAAAAAAGTTGTCGAAAAACAATTTACTAAAAACAAGACGCGGCATGGTGACCAAATTCAATGAAATAAATGATATGGAATTGGATAAATTTTTGGGGCTATGTCTGCTCGGTGGGCAAATAGGTTTTCCAACATTAAGAAAAATGTTTTCACGAGCTCCATTGTATTATCATCCAATATTTTCTTATATAATGTCGGGTAGAAGATTCGAAAAAATATTGAGATGTTTGAACTGTACATTAAACAATAATGACAGGATGTCAAAAATAAGCCCACTTATTGACATCGTTGTTTCGAATTTTCAAAATATATATTCTCCGTCGGAAGAAATTTCTTTAGATGAATCTCTTCTTCTTCATCGAGGGCGACTGTGGTTACGGCAATACATGAAAGGGAAGAAAGCTAAATATGGTATCAAATTTTATAAACTGTGTTCCCCAAATGGATACATCCATAATTTAGAAATCTATAGAGGAAGGTTGTTTGATGACGAACCTAGAGGAACCAAAATTGATGCCACCGTATTAAAATTGATGAATCCATTTCTCCACAAAGGTCATCATGTTTTTATGGATAATTTTTATAATAATATATCATTATCCACTAAATTATTAGAAAAAAGGACGCATACAGCAGGAACATTACGTGCAAATAGAAGAGGAAATCCAGCAGAAATAACAAAGAAGAAAATTAAGAAGGGAGAACACATATGGTTAAGGAAAAATAATATATATATTTCAAAATGGCACGATACTAGAGACGTTTTAAGCATAACAACCAAACATCACCCGCAACTTATCGAAAAAACGAATAGATATGGAGTCGTAAAAATAAAGCCCATTGAAGTTGTGGAATACAACAAATTTATGGGTGGTGTTGATAGGTCAGACCAACTCATATCATATTATTCTTGCCCCCGAAAAACAATTCGGTGGTATAAAAAAATAATATTCCATCTGTTAGACATGTCAGTATTTAATGCGTGGATTTTATACCGCATTAAAATGGAAAAGGCGATAAGTTTTCTACAATTTAGAGACAATTTAATAGAATCCTTATTAGGTATTGCTCATATAACAGATGGGAGAGAGTTGGTAACTATCACACCTACTCCAATAATAGGCAATACTAGTCATATTTTGGAAAAAATTCCTTTTCCAAAATATTATAAAAAAAAAACTTATTATTTGAACTGCAGGTGGTGTTTGAAAAATAATAAACGTGTCTACACTACATGGAGATGCCAAACTTGCGATAAAAATCCTCCTCTGTGTAGTGGAAATTGTTTTATTTATTTTCATAAATAATTTTTTGGATTTTTTTTTGTAAATTGTAATTTTTTGTAAATTTATAAAATTATTTTGCAATCTTATGACCTATATTATTATTTTTTATAGCTTTGTAAACCCTTTTTATGTAATTTTAAAAGTGTGCACTTTGTGTAATTTTCGCAAATTTATAAACCACAGAATCACCCCATATATATCCACATACGAAAATTAAATATAATACAATAAAAATAGAATACGATCCTTGGCAAAAATAAAAATGTTGAGAACAATTGTTCGACTCCCATAAATATAATACAATAACAGGAGACGGGATAACCGACCCTTCATTGGGTGTTCTAGCGATGGTTTTGTTACTCTTTGAATAATGTCGTCAATTGGATTTACGAAACAAGGTAATCAGAATCTGATTGTACGCGAAAGTGTTAATACGTAAACGATCGCATAAGCGTTTTCAATTCCTAGGTTTTAATCTATTTTTGATAGTCTGATGCAACAGTCAGTTTTGGTGTTAAATTGGGCGAACTTTCATCGACACTTTCATGACATGCCCTTTGTTAATTGATTATTTATTATATTTATTTACATTACTGATGGATTGCTTGGTATATTTAAATATCACTATTGAAGTCAGTATGAAAGTCCATGGATTGCTGTATCACTGATCACAAAAGTAAATATATTTATGGGTCAGACGATTTTCTGCGTTTTTGTATGTTCACAATTTCATCACGACGGTGGATCGCTTTTCGATTTGGATATTTTGGAACAATCTTAGACGATTCTCCATCTGTTCCTCACTGTTTCCGATCCGCACCCGGTTCAAAAGTCGCGAAAACGAACATTTGCTCGGATCAAATTTTATTTACGGCTGTTTGTCCGTCCGTGACCCGTACCTAACTGGAAAAAAGACCTAATCGTATGACACCTTCCATATGAATAAATTGAATTAATAAACCAACTGTGTGACTGAATCCACTTCCCTCCGGAAGAGACCGTAATTCAAATCAGTCCCGAAATATGTTCGTGCTCATTTCGGATGGAAACAATGTCGCCGCTGCCAACGAGCGACTCCTCGACGAAGACAATTCAATCCCAGAACACATCTATAGTCATCTTGTTGTGGCCACTCTTGAACCAGCGTCAATTCTAAAGGATTACGAACACCATAACAAGCAATCAGTCCGAACCCATTAGTTGCCGCCGCTCTTTCAGACAGATTAAAGAATTGAAGAACTGGATTTGTTCGTCTCTTTTTGGCTGGCAGCTTTCGAGCGACGAAGAAGAGTCAATTTGTGGGGTCGAACGGGCCAATGTTGAAGTATAACTGATGCTTGATCTAAGCATTTCCGTTTATCCTTTGAAATTGAATTGGTTAAAGCGAGACCAAAAATATTATACGGCATTTGGCCCTTATTAGAGAAGTAAATACGCATTCAAAAGCTTCCGGCTGTAAATCATCGTGACAATTCAATCGTCCAATATAAAAAGAAAGGAGCGTTTGTTGATATCAACCTGCAAGAAACCAACAAAAAAAATCATATTTTCCATAGAATATTTGGAACAATCCTGAGAATTCTTCCTCGTTCAAAGCAAAGAATAATGGCCATGCCATGAACTGATCGAACTGGAGAATAGGCAAGTTCTGGCAAATATCTATACTATAACTCTTTGCGGCCTACTGATTTTTCCTCAATAGAAAAATGATATTTGAACTATAATCATCATTATTGATAAACATTTCTCATAGCGGACTAATATTGATTTGATCGAAAATCTGATTCATCACTGTTTCTATAACCCCTGAAGGTTCGTGTTCCTTTTTCTGGAACACAACTCCATCAGAGCTATAGTCTTTTTGCCGTTTTTATTGATTGTTTACACCAGGAGAGCCGCAACAAGGGGGTGGCAAAGCAGTCGCTCGCCATGGGCGCAACTGGGCTTGGGGCGCAAAACGCAGAACACCGTCCCAGTCGAGAGTTGCACATGGTTTTATTTTACTTGACCATTTTATAATACTTTACATGAATCAACAGTGATTGACTCTATCCGTTTTTATAATATATACTGAGTTATATAATCCCTTTTTTCTACGTTATTGCTTAAACATTGAACCAATTGTAAAATTTAAACAAAAACAAATTGTAATAAGAATTCATAAACGTTCTGTAGATGTTCATGATATGGCGTCCGAACACGTGGTGTCCATTCGCAATGTCAGCGGTCCGAAAAGCGGACCGGTTGGATGCAAACCTCGTGGCCATTCAGTCCTCTTTTAGGGCTTTTTGTAGCATTATCGGGGATAAAGGCCTATCTGTGATCTTCCATGTATCAAACTCGGGTTTTGCACCTTGCTATGCACTTTTATTGAGCGAGTTGGCATGGTCTCGAATAGCAAAACTAATAAACAACTCAAGTCAGTGAAAGCTCGCCATGTTCCTTTGTCTCGGATATGAATATGGACCAATATTTCATCCTGGGTTGATGCAAAACCTCGACTTATCAAATTATGATTTCACTATTACGCGCGGCATTAGGGCACAGAAAAGATTTAGTTTTTCAATCACGATTTCTACATGTCTTTCTTAGATCCCTTGAATTATGCGGCAAATCCACCACTGATACAGAAATTTAAAAAAATGGACAATTTAATGTTTTCTTTCTGACACTTGGCGTCTCTCCTCTGCTATCTTTTCTTCTTCAGGGGCCATACTGCTAGCAGTGATTACTTTCAAAACTGATCCAAGATGAGCGTCGTTTATGCTGGATCTGGCTGAAGACTTATTTCCTTTTATAAGTGGAAACTAGATGTTTTTTTTTGATCACTTAAATTGGCGGCTAAATTCGTTCTGCATCTATATTTCGAGACAAAGGGATTGCTTGAAAATGCTTCAAATTTCTTGATAAAATCACTTTCAGTAAATGGTTTGAAGTATTTAGCTATCGATTCAGTTAAGATGTAGCTTGTATGCACCACTGCTTCACTTTCTTCTAACACTTCAGTAAACATTAATTGTCATTTTTTCAATCCCAGCTCTTTTAACTTTTCTTGTTTCATTAATCCTTCGTAATTATCATATTTTGATTTACGTTGTTCATAATAAACGTTTAATATTATATAACTTTGGTACATCAACAGCATTATTACACATTAAGCAGATTATTTTATATTTTTCTTCACAGCCAAAATATTCCAATTCCCACTTTTCTAGGTAATTTCGATGTTCTAAGGTAATCTAAGAAATTATTCAAAGTCTTTTAAAATACAAAATTTCACTTTTATGCGGCCTCTAGAAATCGCAGTTGAAATGTTAACACCAACTTTGAAATGAAAAGCTATATCTTTATCTGCCCCTATGTTTCGTAATAGTGAAACCGTGATAAGGAAACCGCGCTTATTGAGGGCCGAATGAGTCTTCGGGGCTTCAAATTTAAATTGGGCCAAGGACCTCTCAATGCTAAATCTACCACTATTTTATATATTTTTTGAATAAACCTACGTTTCTATTAAAATTTGAACTTTTTTGCAATCCACCTCTAAACTGTTGGTCTTTTGGTTTACACTAAACAAGAAACATTATCTTTCCAATTCGATGTCTAGTGCATATATCAAATAATGAATGTCGTCACTACTTTTTAACTCATTTATATTTACAATCATTTTTGCACAAACATTACGAATGTAAAATTGCGATAAAAATATCAGAAGTAAAATGAAGCTGTTCTCAAGTAAGCACGTCAAGAGCCAATTTTAAACTGTCAAGTGTCAGTCAGGTCAATAATCTCCTTTGCCTTGGTATTTCTAGAAGATGTACTGAATATTTGCAAGAAATTTCCGCCAAAAGTGCGGCGTGACGATACATAGACTTTGAAGTACTTTTAATTAATGGTATCATGCACGATTTTATCCCTATAAATATGAATGAAATCAGTTTAAATTTCATGAATTTTTTTCTACAATTATGTATTATTTTTTTGCTTTGCATTTTTGTTACGAATTTGCCATAGGCTTAGGGTTAAAATTCATGCTAAATGTATCAGTTCACTATCAACTTAAAACCTATCGGAACTACGTCGAAAATATCGATGTCTCAAACGGGTGAGACATGGGACTGAAAATCACTCGGACTCTGAAATATAAACTGAAAAAACCGTTATTTTTTTTTTTTGAACAATAACTGGAACCGAACCGATATATCTATATAAGTTTTAATTGAATCAGAACGAAAACATTTCTGGCTTATTGTAAAAAGTGAGGATAAGTTTCTTGAGATAGACAATAAACGAATGTTAAAGAGGTCCTACAACGTAATGCGTGTGGCTGTCTACGTAGATGATGATGAATTATCAAGACAATGATCAGGGTTCGAAGACATTTTTACTTATAAAAAACATGAGATTAAAATGGAAAGACACAAATATTTTAGTTTCTAAGATATACAACGATTGAAAGAGTAATGATTTTGATAAACAATAGTCGTAGTTGCATTAATAAGAATTAATAAGGATAATTATATATCATCTTCAACGATAAGAGTTGATAGGGAAAAAGAGGGCCACCAATCATTTGGTTAATAAATTAATGCGCTTACAGTAGGCTTATAAATAATTTGGATAATACAATAAAGCTTGAATTCCATGTTCTATTTAGACGGCCTCTAGAATTAAATGAATAATTTTAATTCATTAATCACGCTATTGAATAACGAAGATTTTAATTATCTAGTTAACATAGTGTTACTGATATATTCAAATTTTATATTTACATTCACAAATGTTTTCATATTTTTTAACACGCGACGACTGCAGCTAAATATAAAAAGAAAGATAAGAGCCAAGGATCGCAGTTTAAGTGTGTAAAAAATAATAATAACAACTAAGAAGCATTGGCAAAAAAATTCAAAAGATTAAGTTTAGCTCTAAATTATGATGTTACTACTTTTTGTTGCAAGATGAAATATTGTAACTTTAACCCTAACACATATTCGAATGCATAGCTATTTATATTTAACAACAAAATTGTGGTTATAAATATTAGTTAATCAATGCATTGTTCATTATATCTATTGTCCTAATTAGTTATAAAAATTCTACTTAAATTTACGGCTATGAAAAATTTTATTGATTCTACAATGTATATAAGGCTCAAGACTCTTTGTGTTAAGATTAAAAAATCAAATTTTAGGTACTTCTTTTAAGTAAATTAATGTATTAAGAATATGAAAATACCTATAAGTGCATAAATATTCACATTTAGCTTCATTAAGCTTTTAAATCACAAAGAATTAATTAACAAATACCACATCCTTTAATTAATATAACCACAAAAACATATTAATAGAAATTCTTTTTTCATTAGAATTAAAAATATGTTTAGACAGTATATTACTAGTCTATTCAGCATTTTTTATGAGATTTCATGAAAATGAATTTAAATTTTCATTCCGATCATTTTAAAATAAAATTATCATATACAAAGAATATCATCAAAGTCCTGCTGATTAAAACTAATGCAAAATTCCTTGCATTAACAAATTTAGCTTTATCAAATTGCATTTAAAAATGTTAAAAAAAATAGTCACATCACAGCAAATTCAAGGGTTGATTTGATTGTCTGGTAATATTAGTAATTATTGAATTTTTATTTGTCTATTTAAAATAGATAATATAGGAAAAATACCCACAATAAAATTAATCAGAAGAGATAAATTTAAACATAAAAAAATTATCAAAAGGCACTTATTCAACAAAATATACAACTTATCTTTCACACTGGCAGTAAATAATTACGTTCTGTTCATGCTTAAATAGCACGGTAAACACATGGAAGTGATAACATACACCACAAAAAAATGTAAATATCCCATAAATTGAAATGAAATAACAATGGTTTAATTATATTTTTATATAAAATAATAAAATATATTTCATTTAATTTTTTAATGAGATAAACATAACATTAAAAGATATTTCATTACAAATATATTAGTTTGTATTACAATTTTGGTAAATCTACTTTGAATACCCTGCAAGTCGTGTCTCCCGAAGTAGTTAATAACAAGTCTGACACTGGCGAATACGCCATGTCCAATATTTCAGCTTTGTGTCCCGTGAACGTTTTTACTAAATTTCCTGATTTCGCTTCGAACGCTTTCACGGAGCCATTTAAACAGGCTGCTAATAAAAAGCTTCCTATCCATAAGACAGACGTTACACCACTTGCTTCTCGGTCATCGTCGCTGACTAGTTGATGTCGTATGCACTGTCGGGCTACATCCCAAACACTTATTGATCCATTTAACGTTCCTGAAAATATTCAATTAAAATCATTTCATAAAACGTGTATAAAAAACGATTCATGAATTTCTATTTGTGCTATATTAAACTTACCGATTGCAACAAAACTGAGACTTGGCTCTTTACTAAACTTAATTGATTCGACTGTAGATTCTACCATCATAGCTCCGGCCCTCTTACCAATCGCAGATTTGAGCATTAATATTCTTCCTGAAATTATAACACAGAACATTTAATAAAACATCTAAAAATACTACGATAGAAAGTCCTTATTTAACATATAAAAATAAGTTTCTGTTTGTTCGTATGTAATGCGCAGCCATGCCGTTCATCAGATTGCGATAAAACTTTGTCCACTTGTTGTTTACACTTGCGGGAATAACATAGACATAGTAAAAATATTGTTTGTGTACGCAGTTTGTTATGCGAGACGTGGCATTGCAAGGCATGCCGGGTAATCACTAGTACCTTATAAAGCTAAGCATTTCAAAAAGCGCTGTACATCGCAAATTGACTGAAAATTTGAACATGAGGAAAGCTGTGCGCAAGATGGGTGCTGCATTTGCTCACAATGGAACCAAAACACACATTGGTTATTGCAGTGATCAAAATCATGTTAATAAAGATATTTTTTTCCAATTTTTTTGTTTTCTTTGTAAGTTAGAGTACTTCTGGGACTACCTTCATATTTCGGTAAACAAAAATTAACCTAACTAAACATTATAAGCATGCTCAGTTCTTACTATTTACTTAAGAAAATAAAACATACCATCTAAATGTCCAGCAATAATTAGGTTATTATCATGAAAACAATCTATTGCATTAACAGGAGATAATTCAGTAATATCAGGTACAATATGATGTAATGCTAATGCTGATTTAAGATCCCATATTTTAACAGTTCCATCGTCATATCCAACGGCCAGTCTTTTACCATCACGCAGTAACTAAAACCAATAAAAACATAACAATCAAATATAATAGATTTTTAACTACACATAAATCACACAAACAATTCATAGACAAATATATTAACACTCAGGGTCCCATTAGGGTGATACTGCGTAATTCTGCACATTTTCTATGATTTTCTATTTCATGTGTTTTTTACAAAAATGCTCATAATTTGTTTCTTATTGATGCCAATTTAGTAAATATGGCACATATTATTCATTTGAAAATGAAAGATAATCTTTTTTAATTGCATTCTAATTTTTGGTAGAAATGTATTTCTTTCCCTTTTATTTGAATAATTAAGACAAATAGAACGATAAGGGTTTTATTATTACATTCATAAACAATGAACAGAGTTCAGTGTAGTTGTTAACCGCTTATGAATATTTCCGCAGCACCATGGGTTGCTGAGTGCTAATAAGTCATTAAAATAGATTAGATTAAAATTAAAAAATAAAACCAACCGATCCACAAAGAGATTGTTTCCCATGACTCTGTAGTACTTTTGATTCTCCAGAGGGAATTTTCCAAATATATACTTCACCAGATGTAGTACTACAGATTAAAACGTGAGCAGCCGTGTGCCAAAATCCCCATGATAAATCTCCAGCTGTGAAATCCCATACAACGTTCCATTCATTATCTGAACCATTAGGACATTTTCTCACTTTTGCCAGTCCACACATATCGGCTGTTGCTAAATATGCTCCATCGAAACTGAAAGCCGCTATAATAACCGAATCTCTATGATCGTCGCATGTAAATAGCAATTCACCAGTTTCCAAATTCCATACGTTCGCTTTATCATCTTCGCTGCCGGTTACACAAATTTTTCCTTGTGGGTGAATAGATCCGCAAAATACTGCATCAGAATGTTCGGTGAAAACTAATTGTGCATTATCGGGCGGTTCTTCTGTGTCTGATGTGTCCGAGTCCGGATCAGCAATATCATGATCATGATCAGGTAGATCTAGCACTTCATCTACGTCTCCTACGTATAAAAATTCCTCTTCATCTAATTCGGCATCGTTAGAGCCTAACGGATCTGGCGAATTGAACTTCATCCTGTGTGGAAAGTATTAATCTTTACAAAAACTTGACTGCATTTTATGGATCAAATAATAGATATTATAATTATTTTGCTCATTATTATAAAAACACTATATACAAAAAATGTGTCTAAACATGTATACTATAACCTCATAACAAGGACTGAACCTTCACATGTGACAGCTGCGGCACGCGTGACAACATTCGTTTTTAAACAGCCATAACGATGAATAAACTGTTCATATAAAATTTTCACCGTCGTATTTTAAAATATTATGGCGAATGTATTTTATAATTCAGCCTTAATCAAAATGCGATTAATTTTTTTTGCATTTGTTTCTTTTCAAATAAAATAAAAAATGATGTTATTCACAAAATTAAAAAGCGATATGTTCATAAAATTTAATTATTAAAATATAATTGGATGTCCATTTTGTTAGTTTTGTTGCATACGACGGGGGCGCCGCGCTTCGCGAGCCCCCAACGCAGCACCAACGCCGCTTGCCGCCACGGCTGCCAACCGCCGCGGCGTATCTCGGACGGCCCAGACGGCCGCGCCGCGGGCGCAAAGCGCCGGCCGCAGCGCCCGGCCGCCGGAGCCCGAACAGCGGCGGACGCGCCCCCTAACTAGGCGAGGGGGCGCAGAGTTCTTTTATCCGGTGGATCGACGACGGCTGTCAGGCTGTCGAGCGGCGACGAGGGGAAAACTCTATGACGGGATACGAGGATAATGAATCAAAGTCTTCGGTTATTAAATACGACTCCGAAGATTGCGAGGCACGTGGCCTCCATGCGGGGCGATGCGTGCGGGCCAAAAATGTCCGTCGCCCGCCGCCCAAGGCTGCAACTTCGATGAGGCCTTTCGGTTGCCCGCCTAACGGTTCGTCCGCGGCGGGTCTTAACAGCAAAAAGTATGGCCAGCTTAAGGCCGACCAAACTGTCGACGACAGAACATTTTGGTCCACGCAACACTCCCCCTGACTTAAGGGTTGACTCGTCCCGAGTCAAACACCACGTGTCTCACAATCGTTCGCATATTTATTTTTCAGTCTTACAGTTTACATAGCGCATTCAAATATAAAGCAACGCCAAAGAGATTTCTTAACAAAATATTATCCTTCTGGTTGAAAGATTCTATTCTATACACTTAATTACTAGTAACAGTTAAACATAAACAATTAAATCACAAGTATCAACCAATTTGTACAAATTCAAACAATAATAACAAAACTAAACATCCCCCAAACAGCTTGTCATTGTCGTCGCCATCCTGTGTCGTAAACAATCTAATTTAACTTTATTTAGTTAACTTCGTCGAGATACCCCTTGGTACGTGAAGTATCACATTACTGCGCGAAACTGAAAGTTTCGGCTGCCAACCCTACTTCACCGGTCACGACGGTGCCTCTTGATAGGATAGGGAAGGCAGCGATCAAATCCACCGAGGTGGTTCGATCCGCCCTGATCTGAAAGACCCATAACAATTATCGCAGCGGATTTCCCGTCGCCAGCGTCTATTGTTGCTTCTATTCAAATACCATAACAACCACATGCTACCAGCCTGACGGCATCACCAGCTCGCCAGCGCCTGGTTCAAAGCATTGCGGCTCACAACAAATACTTCACGAACCATGGTTCTCCGACGACCTTATTCATACAATTCAACAACATTAATGACTTGCTTCATAACAATTACGACACACTTACGTGAAGCTTATAAAGATCAAACAAAAGTGACGACAACAACAGCTTCTTAACTTAAAACGAACAGAGGATTCGTTCCTTGGGGTTGTCTCTGAAACATTTTAAAATCAATGATTAGAAATATGGCGTTACATTTACATTCAGAATTACTAAAAACTAGTTTAAATGTGAGGATAATCATCTCCAACACACATCACTATGAAACGTCAACTGTCAAACATAAAGTCTTAACCTAGAACTGTCAAATGCACGACACTGTATGGAATGTCACAACAACTCCACTGTGAACTGAATCAAAACAATTTTACGTATCACGGTGACGATGAGCTGTAGTGGCTCCAGCTCGAGCTATTGGAAGCCCGAGCGACTTCCAATGTCGGCATCTCTCCGAAGGTGCTTCGCCTTCAGCAGCTACCGCGTGGTCGGTCGGAAGTGAGCGTCTCCATGACGCCTCAACTTCCTCGTGGATGATGGGGCGACGGACCGCATTCCTGGCGATCCTCTAAATCGCACCGCATCATCATCCCAACCAATACGCCGGTGCAGGCGCGTCGATGTTCCGCGCGTCATGATCACAGCTGATTTTTACAAAATGGCCGACCATGCCGGTCGAATCCTAACCTCACTTTTCGCGCCATGATGTTTTGGTTTCCCTTCATCGTCGTCCTTATGGTGTCGTCGTCCCGGATTCCACTTTTCTGACACCATTGTTGCATACGAGGGGGCGCCGCGCTTCGCGAGCCCCCAACGCAGCACCAACGCCGCTGCCCGCCACGGCTGCCAACCGCCGCGGCGTATCTCGGACGGCCCAGACGGCCGCGCCGCGGGCGCAAAGCGCCGGCCGCAGCGCCCGGCCGCCGGAGCCCGAACAGCGGCGGACGCGCCCCCTAACTAGGCGAGGGGGCGCAGAGTTCTTTTATCCGGTGGATCGACGACGGCTGTCAGGCTGTCGAGCGGCGACGAGGGGAAAACTCTATGACGGGATACGAGGATAATGAATCAAAGTCTTCGGTTATTAAATACGACTCCGAAGATTGCGAGGCACGTGGCCTCCATGCGGGGCGATGCGTGCGGGCCAAAAATGTCCGTCGCCCGCCGCCCAAGGCTGCAACTTCGATGAGGCCTTTCGGTTGCCCGCCTAACGGTTCGTCCGCGGCGGGTCTTAACAGCAAAAAGTATGGCCAGCTTAAGGCCGACCAAACTGTCGACGACAGAACATTTTGGTCCACGCAACAGTTTAATATAATTTTTAGCAATAAGAATAAATTATGAAATTAGTAGTGAAGTAATTTGAATGTAAAAAATATTATTGTATTTTTTTATATCATTAATTTTATTTAAAATATACGTTTAAGAAACAAGTGTTGACAAATGAAAATTCTATGATTTATTATTTTGATTTAAATGTAAATTTATAAAATATTAATTATCAAAATCATGGGCGTTTAAAACAGTTTTATGATCTACATCTTTGCCGGTGTCAGATTAGATCCGTGAAAATGAGTTTCATACAAAAATGTATGGTTAATGAAATAAAAAACGTTTTTTTGACTACAATAACATGTTATTTTTAAAGTAATTTTGCTTTTGAATGTTTTTCCAGTGTTTCTTCAAACGAGGTTGCCTTTAGCAGAGTGCAAAAGATTCAGAGGGAAATATAATGTGCAAAGGCCACAAAAACCATTTTTTCGACGACAGCTGACCTTAGATTTATGCAAGCCTATATATCCCAAGGAAGAAAATATTATGCAAATCCAACTTTGCGAAAACGTAAAGGACTCTGAAAAACAAGTTATAGATAATCCATTTGAACGAATTTTAGGAAGAGAATGTGCAAATTGGTTCAATCATTCTAAGATGGTAGCTTTTCTACATTTAAATCCCGTACCTATGAGTCTAAAAATGAAAACCTTTACGGCTTTAAAGAAGGAAAACATGCATTTGAGAGGTTATGGAAAGAAAGTTGTCAGTTTAGCCGTGACCGGAACGCCATATGAAAACATTCTATGCCTGTTTAACTCCCATACCAATATTATTTTCTCAGAAGAAATAAAAGCTGATACGTTATTGAAGATATTGAAGAAGGCGCCTCAATTAGTTTTGATAGGTAAATTAATATATTTTCTTCTTTACATCAAAATAATACAGGTAACCTCCGTTTATTACAACTTGGACAAGTATGGATTTATTATAGTATAATTTTTTTTTCTTCTTTCAAAACATAAACAAGTATGTGAAACATAAATGTAAGAAGTGCGAAATAAAGTTCAGACCAGAAATTGTGAGATAGAGATGGGTGTCTTGCGTCTCATCATACGCTTGTCCATTGATGGCAAAATCGTGCCGTAAAGTCTACACGTCTAAACATTTTCAATATATTTTTATAGAAACTGGTAAATATTCATACTTACTATTCTATAAAAATTCCTATTCTAAAGAATCTTTCATCTCTCATGAAATTTAGGTATAATTAACTAAAATCACTATTGATGTCATCTCAAATCTGACAATTTTGCTTGTTTCCGCATCCATTCATTAAAAAATGGTTCTCGGAAAGAAACACTTCATAATAAATTAGATAGATTTTACTTAACAACATAGCTACTATATTCTAATAAATTTCGAGCGTCCCTATTGAAAGACTCTGCATATATTTTATTGTATAATTGATTTTGATAAAAAAATTTACACAAATATTTTTATTTTCAGCTGGCATTGTCGACGGTAAATTGGTTTCAAAAAATGAATTGGTCGAATATAGCAAATTATCAATCGACATTGCTAGATCGCAGCTTTGCCAAGTGCTAGAGAGAGGCTCAATGAATCTTGTTCAACAAATGACACAGCATCAGACGTCGCTCGTTAATAATTTAGATTCATATGTTCAAATCCAAGAATCTTTGCTAAATAGCTCCGAATCAGCACCAGAACCTCAAGATAATCAAACACCTCAAGATAATCCAACGGATAGTACAAACATCGGAGAAACAAATACGGAAAAATAATTGACAAAAATATGTTTTTTTGGTTGAAAAGCATTTCTATGATTTAAATATTTAGTACTCTAATTTAGATTTAGATTTAGTACTTGGAATACATTTTATGTTCGTTTACAAAACCTCATCATTTCAATAAATTATTGATACATTCAAGGTGACTTGCTTTATTGACGTTTCAATTCTATGCTTTGCAATATACAATTAAAAGCATTTACCTTATAAAATATAAACATTATTATATTTAATTGGAAGTTATTTTATTACATGGCTTAGTTATAAGAAATTCTTGCTACAATACATCATAGTTTTGATAAAAATTCCTATTTTATGTTGAAATTCATTTATAGTCTTGGCTTATTTATATTTATTAAATACCAGTCAATTTCATTGAACACCGTTACAAATTATTAGAGAATATTATAATAAAATCAATAATTCACGTATGTACTTGTTTTTAAACAGTATTTAGGCTTGATTTAAAATACATCGCTTAAAATACAATTTGGCATTTTTATCATCACTATTTTACTATTTGCAATGTTTTTATTATTATAAAAACGTATTGTTTAAAAATTATCTATAAATGTAATTATATTAAATAAGTTGCAGCGGCAAGAAATTAGATGTACCATTGATGAGATGCAGCTTTGTTCCTAAAATAAATAATTAGTCAGACTATGTACAAAGAAAACTAATTCTGTACATTCGATTTTAAATAATCTCGGATAAGAGTCGTCATAAAACCTCTTTATCATCAATTTCTTGTTTTAAAAAACGACATAAAAGGACGGACGAATAATAAGTTTGTATTTAAAAATGATTTGTTTTTCTACTTTATTCGTTCTATGCATATATGCAAAGTATTAAATATCACAAGGCATTATCATAATTTTATCACAATTTTCAGTCAAACAAAGATTATTTTTGGTCATTGTAAATAATTGAGCAATTTGTATCAACATCTCCGTAAACTTGCCAGACGAGTGAGCGCGACTGCCGCCTCCACTTCTTCGCGCCCGTGTATGCACGAATCGTATACTATACTGTTCATGTCTTTACATCCGAATTCAAATGCTTTTTCGAAATAATTTGGTACGTTTGATTGAATATTGCGATTTTGCGGAAGGCACTCGGCTTGATGAATCTGTTGAGCGGTGCTGAAGTCTTGCAATTGAGCTTTGGCAGGGGTGCGCTTTTTGCGACTTTGAATGTTGGGCGTCCATGTGTAGTTGCTCTGACTGGGCTGAAAATTAACGGCGCTCTCCAGCCATTTGCTCAAGAGTCTCGGCGGGGAATTGTCGCGGGATACGTCAGAAACGACGGCGTCTGAAACGGTCTCCAATTCAAGTCCTTTCATGTACTTTTTCATTATGTGGCTTTTGTATTTGTTTCCGTTGTTTGCCGATGCAAATGCTATCTTTTCCGGCTTGTTGTATTCTTCGGTGGTCGAACTGACGTGATAACATTGCGCTTTTGACTGTGAAAGGATCTTTGGGGAATGCTGAATTGGGACGATGGCGTTTTCCATCGTCAGTTTTGAATCGTCTGCTTTTAAATGTGTCGTATAGCAATGGTCAGAGTTTTTGTGTTCTGCGCTTGTATCGGAACTAGCTGGATCGGGTTCGCCCCAGATGCTGTCATCGGAACATATGCTGAACTGTTCTATGTTTCCTTTTGCTTTGTTGTTGTACGATTTTATGAGATGCCCCCATGTCTTTTTGTTATGTTCGTTACTTGCATTCTTTAATTTCCTTCTCCAATTTGCAAACCAATTGCATATCTATAATTATAGAATTAAATCAATATCTTTATTATGTAAGCTTATTATCAATGATGAACTTGTACAACCTGTATATACGTCAATCCTGTTTCCACGGCGAGTAGCTTTTTCTCTTCTCTGTTTGGATAAGGATTTTCTCTTCTTCTGACCAACCATTCTTTTAGAAACCTCTTAATTTCCGGCGTGAATAATCGTTTGACTGCCTTTTGTCCGTTTCCAAATGTCTTTCTAAAAATTATAAACGTATTAAAATAAACATTTACAACTTTTTTAATATACATAATCATTATTTAAAGCTATTGATGCGTTGTAAATCTCTAAGTGTTGTTTTTGCCTTCAATTTTGCTATATTTAAGATGAAACATATGACGGAGACATGATATAATTAGATATATTGGCAGCGTAAATGTATGCCCTTTGTTTATTTAAGTTACCGATGAAAGCTCGTTTGATTTTTTTAATAATGCAAAAATGTATTTTATTAGTATAGAAATAGCTTTCATGCTGTATGAAAAATTTAAATGGAGTTTATGTTTATTATATGAAATTAATTTGTTTGACAAACCTGGAATATCGTCTATTTCTCACTGGCCGGGGAGATTTTCCTTCGATATTTTTTGCATAATTCTCGTCCATTTCAGATGAATGTTTTAATATTTATATCATTTGAATTCTTAACAGCTTAAATATATTATCACATACATATTTTTTGGAAAAATAGAGTTTATCACAGTCTTCTCAAAGTGATGTTTACAATAGTGGAGATTCAAAACATGTGACGAAGTTCAAGTAGTTGCTGAAGATTCTGTGCTTTCGATTCGCAGTAGGGGATGACTCGTCACTAAAACAGCATATCGAAAATAGAGGATTTAAAATAGATCATTTTGAAGAGTCAAAAATCGAAACGACGTTTCATAACGTCGTATTTTACGTCGCTTGCTGAAACAATGAAATTCACACATACTGACGTAATTGCAACATGGCGTCCATGCATACGCTGAAAAGCACTCTTGTTATTCTCATTACATCGTCATTTTCTAAAAAATCATCGACGTAAATGAAGAAAGCTCTTATTTCGACGTTGTAATATGCGATATCGCCGATCAATTTTCATGTCTTTCTTGAAATATGTGCGAAAAAAACGAAAACATTGTTTGTCTTTTGTGTGGTGCGATCTTTCAGCAGCGCCCCAGCAGTCGCCGATCGGCGTAAATTTTATAGGATTGATGATGCATCAGGGATTCATGAATAGGATTCGAAGATGGATTCGAAGGATATGCTGGATTTGACTCACCTGCGTTGTTAGAAAAGCAGGTGAAGAAAGTACCGATGACGGTGCAGGTCGGTGCCAAAACTTGAAATGCAGAGACGTCCTGTGACGCTTGATGACGCTGATCATCTTTGAATGCCACCGCAAGATGCCACCAGCCGTTCCTGATGCATCCCAATGAGCTGGCGACGCGTTATTTCTGGAGACGACTCCCGCGACGAAGTACGATGGCATTTTTTTCTCTCGGCAAAATACCTTTCTGTCACTCTTCCACTTGCTGATGACCACTCTGACCATCGCCAGTCGGAGTTATACAACCCTAAATGCTCGCCGAAGAATGTACAAGCTCATGACGAATCGCAGCATGGAGTCATCTGGCGAAACACAATTTAAATTTGTCACCAACAATTGAAAATTCAGTAACATTTTCCAAGTTGAACTTGGTCAGGAACAAGTTAAAAATCATCAGGACTTCGACGATCTTCATGATAGGCTTCCATTTATCTACAGATTCCATCAGATTTACCACATTCAGAACCTGCTAAACCATTTATTAACTTAATCAAATCTTGTATGATATATCATCTAGATTCTAGAAGAAGATCAATAATGAAGACCTAAAACAAATATTAGGGCATACCACATGAACGTTCGGAATTCGCATATTTTTAACCAATAAATTAATCGAAATCTTGAATTATTTCGTTCCAGTCTCGGAACTTTTAATTCCTTAAAAATACTTGTGATCTTCACCATTCTTATGCAGAATTTGTTTGATTCTATCTGAAAATACATATTGTAATCTTTATTCTTTTCTATTCATCTTGTTAAATCAATATTTTCGACCGATTGTAAAATTTAGACAACCCACCCCATCAGTCTTCTTCGGACAACTTCGTTTTGTAATGAGAGCTCGTCATATCAGCGGTCCAAAAAATGGACCAATTAGACACACAGATCTTGTAGCCACATCTGTACGATCATGGAAGCTTGCCATGGGCGTTTCATACCCTCGTTACAGTTCTAGTATTCAACTACTGGCCAGATCTTTTCCGGTTATCGTATAAAATCCATTTAAAAAAGTAATTCGATTTAAAAACAGCGTTTTATCATTGCGAAACTTCAACGAAGAACACACCTCCAAGCACCTCAATTTTTGGCATCTGACAATTTGTGCGACACCCATTTATCCAGCGTTTTAAACCATTTCGTTCTCTTACAAATTAATCTTTCTTCGATAGCTACGAGGGGATTTTTTTGTTTCGAATTTGCCGCACTTGGATTGTAAGGGGGGATCTTAACGGTCAATTTGTTTGAAATCGCGTGTTTGTCGACCATTTTGTTCAGTCACAGTAAATTCTTCCGATGAAGAGGTCGTCGCGCGCTCCCACCATTTTGACATTGCAGAACAATACCGCCGCGAATATCCATCGGGAGCTCGAGGAAGTTTATGATAGTGATGTGATGAATCGACAGCATGTCACGAAGTGGGCTAAATTATTCAGAGAAGACCGTACTGATACTCACGACGATGCAAGGAGTGGGAGACGATCAGTCATTTCTGACGAACTTGCACAAAAATTGGTGCCCAGAATGTTCACATCGGTGCAGAGTCGTAACAAGAGGGTAGCAAAACAGGCGTCTGCCATGGGCGCAACTGGGCTTGGGGCGCAACACGCAGAATACAAACGCAGTCGAGAATTGCACATGGTTTTTATTTTACATGACCATTCTACTTTACACGAATCAACACTGATAGACTCTGTCCATTTTTATAACATATACTAAGTTGTCTACGCTGACATAAGCCCGCAATAAAATAAAAACAACAACGCTAAGCGCTCATTTGTCATGTCAGCGGTCCGAAAAGCGGACCGGTTGTACATACAGAGCTTTTTACGGCATTTATGGGAATAAATGCGCACCCGGGGCCTTCTATGACCTGTACGATCACGGAAGATCCCTCAGAAAGGTTAATTTACATAATTGGCTTGCGCCAAATGAGGTCGCGAGCGAGTCTAGACTTCTCCCCACTCATAAAACCCATATATTTATTTACCTTATTAATTTATGCTGCTATCTTAGCTATTTTTTTATTTTTGTTACAAAATCTGGCTAGTTTATCCATATATAGTTTTTGAGACTATATTCGTATATTATTTTAAAATATACATTATAATAATATTTAATATATTGCATTCATATTAGTGTTGTTTAACTTTTTTAAATTGGGGGAGGGCTCAAGTTAGATACTTGCCATGGGCGCTTCATACCCTCGTTACGGCTCTGAATCGATGTGTTACTATACCAAAGGATCCAAAAGACAATCCCAAAAGAGCTGGTGGCAGAGGTCTATGACACTGGCATACAAAGTCTGGTACAAAAACTACTATGAAGATCCGAATTTTCATTTGGTATGCCCTAATAGCAACTTGGAAGAGCAAATGCATTAAAGTCCTCCCGAAAATGAGAAGATATCCACGATGCAGCATTTCGCCAATAAACCAAATGCAATTTGTACAAAGGGGAAGTTCGCCGATAATTTGAAGCAGTGAGTCGCCATGAGCCTGCAAGGATCCGCTCGGGCCTTGATTTGGGACACGAAATCGCTTACAAATATCCAAGCAATTTGCTTGCAGACCTTGGACATTCCAACCAGATCGAATGAATGGCATGTCATGGAAGAAATTTGAAACATGTTCACATTCGCTGAACCAATGCACGCGTCACAGACGCAGAAAAAAGATCGGTTTCGCTGCAAAGTGCAAAATAAAATAAAATTACCCAGTATCCAATTACAGTGGTCTTAAAATAGGTGACGTTTGCTGAAGACATTCGGCTTGGATAACCAAAAAAATTAACATCACCACGTGTATCTCGTAAAATAGATTCATCTACTCAGAGCGTCCGATGGTTTCTGAACTTTTTTCGCACAAAACATTCGTTTCGACAATAAAATCATGGGAATGCTTCAGAAAGGAATGCACATTTAAAATAATATCACCCCAAGATTTGCATCGAAAAGTCACCAAATTCATTTTTTCAACAATCTGAAATGACAGTGGCAAGACGAATGAACAATACAATAATTTAATATAAATTTATTATTACTTTTTTTGTTGCATGACCTTGATGATTAAATGTACAAAAATAAGCGTGACTAACAAAAAAAATATCGAAGTTGTAGGGGTGAATTTTCTTACCTGCTTTAAAATCCAAGAAGGCGGTATAATTGTCCATCTCTTTCGCACATATTTGCTATTTCATCATACGCAACTAGTTTTCATTGCGAACCTAAAGATTCCCAAATATTTAAATATATATATATCTATGTACTTGTTTAAAATAAATAATATTTTTTACCAAGTATAATGTAATTTTCCACACTTAATTGCTATGCAGATGTGAATAATGCAAGATAACGTAGCATCCGGTCGGGACGTGTTGCATTGTATTTTAATATATGCACTTTGAGACATTTAGTTTGATATGTGCATATTTAAATATGACTCATTGAATGTGAGCGATGAAAATAGGAAAATGTTTCCGACTATTGCTTCAATGCTCTAAATTGTGGTCGTCGAGAAAAAGTAAATGAACTTGAAATACCTGGCAGCTATTGCATCAGTTTTCAACGATTCCCAAAATGTTGTGAAAGCTTTTGATTTCGTTGAAATAGTCAACTTCTTAAATATAGTTTGCAGCTCTGATTTTATAATACTTCTTCGATTTTGTTAACATAAGCTATTAGCTAAAGTGCCACAGAAGGTACACCGTTATTATAATGCAATTCCAGTTATAATACACCGACCGCATTTCAGCCAATGTCCACAGCTGCTTATTCCTATTTGGTATCCTTGAATTCGGATTAACTTCTACAACTGTTGTCAAACAATATAGAATCGTCCTATGGTAAAAATGAGCTGATAAATAATGCAACTAAAATCTGGATTTGGAAAATTACAAGTTGATGTTAATATATTTGGGTATTTTAAACTATAATATTGTATAGTTTTATATAAAAGAATATCATGGCAATATTATGAATCTTTCCAATATGAAAGCTTTGATGAATCTTATTTACAGATACACTCAAAAAGACATCGATTAACTGATCGATGACAATTTTAGCTTATTTAAATATTGCTTCATCGTCTTTACATAAATTTGATCCAAGTTTATAAGCCATTAAATCTCAGCAACAATTTAGCACATCGCCAATAACTGAATGAACAAAGGATCATTATTTTATATTGGCATTCATCTATAATGTCAACAATCATTATACCTATTAAACAAATAATCGTTTAACGATGCATTTGCGCAATTGATTAGACGTTTTCTTATTGTTATTCTATTGTATAATATTTAACACAGAAGATTTGCTCTCCAATTAAAGTTTATTTGTATCCTTCCATCCAGTATTTTTGATTAAATTTATATTAGGTGGATCAGACAGAAATCGCGCATTCTATAAACTATTGTTCGAGTGCAGCTTGAGTCAGATCCTCGATTAACTATCCGAAAATAACAAAGAAGAGCGGAGAAACACGCCAAACAAGTCTATTATGCATTTGGTGGGATGGATGCGGTATAATTCAATAAGCCTTGTTAAACCCGTACGAAACAATGAATGTAGATGTTTACTGTCGACAATTTAACAGATTAAACGAGAAATTAAAAGTTGAATGCCCAAGTTTTTTTAACAGTAAAGTAATATTCACTACGACCTTTCATATACTTCAGATCTTGCTTCTTCCGATTACATTCTTTTTAGCTCATTGAATGCGCCGCACAATCAAAAATAACCCAACTTTTAGCTATGTAAATATGTGACATTTTTAATACCACCTCGAACAATGACAAGTGCTACTAACGCAAAGGTTTTTAAATTATCCCGCCCTTTTTTTGGCTTCCTGGCTATTGAGAATTGGTTTCATCTTTTTATAATAAAGAGTACAATTCCTTCTAATAGATTTTACCTGTGGATTTTTATGAATTTCTAACCAATGAAACGCTTATTTCGCTTTCTTCTTTTCATTGTCGGGCCTAGCATTTTCCGACTACAACCATTCTCTTACAAGAAGTTCCCGAAATTTCTGATTTGAGTATTAAAAAATACTGATATGTTTGCAGAAAAAGTATGCTTTTCAACTTTCTAGAGTAAATGCAGTGAAATCTTAAATAGTTTTTGAAAAGCGAATCCAGCGTCTCATTATTACGTATTTCTATAATGATTTGCAAATGTTAACTTTACGAACGTCTTTCTATAATGTCTTCCAGATGATAACTGTCTAAATATCTTTCGAGAACGACCTCGAAACTTGTATTCCTACCATTGTCTGTTCAAACTTTCTTATCTTCACTTTGTATTTGGTAATTTAACTAAAGACAGAGTCAAGCTTTTCGATCTAAGATAAAACAACACGTTGTCCGTTATAATATCGCATCGCTATTCCTTTTTTTTAAGCTTTGACTATCGAATTTGGGCCCCGTGAAAAATAACACCGATTCACGGTTGGCGACGAGAGTGTTAACAAATATAATTTATGAAGCCACAAGGCACAAAGGACCTATAATTGAGAATTTAAGACTTATTAGTTAAACTTTTTTTTCCCATTTGAAAAAAAAAGTTATGATCTCTGAATTGTTTGTATATTTATTCTGTTCTTGTTTGAACTATGGGGCTCTTATTTATCCAGATGAAATTTGATAGTTTGTACGTGAACAGGATGTTTACTGTGCGAGTTTAAATAAAGGACGACACAGTTTGAGAGCCATCGGTTGCTAGGGTCCGCCGTAAAGCTCGCGTATAGCAAGCACATGGTTGAGTGTAGCCGGCCGGGTAGGGCGTACCTAAAACATAACCTAAAACTTGCCCTAAAATGAACGTCATCCGCGCTGAAACTGTCATCCATTTCATTACAAACTCGATTTAAACCAGTTCCGCGACTCATTTCGTTACTTTTTATTGATAATTCAACCATCAAACAAGGCCGCAAGGATGGGTGAAACTAGTCAAGCGGTCGAAGAAAAGGTGCCCGAAGAAAAAGTGGTGATGAAGAGGAAAATCACCCTGATGAATGGGGTTGCAATCATCATCGGCACCATCATCGGCTCCGGAATCTTCATTGCACCCACCGGTGTCTTTATTTATACTCAGTAAGTAATGATGGTGTTATTCATAGAATCTATTTTTGTTCATCATAACAAAAAGGCGGTTTTTAATTACTTAACTTACTTCCACTTCGTCTTCATCGCTGATTGATAATTCACATGTTTTTGTTGCACGCAGAAGTTTTTGTTGCAAAATTGCAGTCTTGTTTCAGCGACGTGCTCCAAAATTGCCGGCAAGATCGGTCTCCAAGCGAGAGCTTTTTTTTAATAAACAATATCCATGCATTAACTCTACACATATTGTGTACACAATATGTACACAAAAAAAAATGCATTAAACTTCACTTATTTATGTTCTATACACTTAAACCTTTTTTGTGCGGTAGATGCGTTCCGCGAAAAATCGCACAAAAAAACTATGACTTGCATAGAAAAAGTGAAGATGCGTTCCATGGGTTTTAAAAACCGCATAACTTTGAAATAGTTGTATAAAATATATCCAAAATCGCACAAAAAAAGTTTTTACAAACTATCATCGCTGTATGATAATTTTCGTTGCGATTTTCGATATGACTCAAAATCATTGTTCTGTGTAGATTTTTTCTTTCCAACAATATAATTCGTAATTAGTAAAGATGTCACTATAGTCCCTCATTCACAAAAAAATAAATCACAAAATGGCAAAAGTTTTTAATGGAAAAATGCAAAAAAAAACTAAAACATTTTTTTCCAAATTCGTGATCGTATATTGTATATGCAATATGATTTACACAGTCCCAAAATATATTTTTTTCCAAAATTCGGTTAGTGTTGATGATTTATTTCCTATTTTATCCAAAATATCTCGATACGTACTCATTATGAAATAATAAATAAATGCTTTCAAAAAAACCGCATAACTTCGAAATCGCACAAAAAGAGGTTTGAGTGTATAAGGTCCCTTTTTATTCCTCGAGGTGTTGCCGGCAAAAATATGTTAAACCCTCAAAAAAATGCGATAATTTACAATCTATTGATAGTGCCAAAAATACGTGCCGTTTTTATATTTCTGTGTAGAAAATTTATAAAAAATTAAGAGGCGTATGTTTTGTAATGTTTTTTTGCTAAACGCTTTGAAACGGTCATTGTTCGGTTTATTCTGACTGGTTTTACCATCTGGAAGTGTATAATTTTCGCAGAAAAAACCCTCAAAATGGAAACAAATCAAACTCATATACGACAGTTCCACTAAATTATTTTTTTGTAAAAAATTGTAAATCTGCCTCTTATAAGCCCATCAAAATCCATTCGGTTGTATATGGAGAGAAGTGTTTTGCGGAACGAACATGAAACAAATGGTTTTTAATTTTTTGATGGTCAAAATCGTCCAGAACTCATCAATAGGCACAACGTCATTCGGCGAGAAATATTAGGAACTTTAAATGAGATTTAATATTGCATCCACTTTATTCCCCTAATCTTGCTTCTATGTATTTTTTTTATTGTCTTTGTTTGGGTACAATTTTTTGCATTCGTTAAACGTCTTTCAAAAAAAATTCCGCACACAATAAAAACCTTCTCGAATACATGCCCAATAACTCATCAAAGTTTCATCGCAATCGGTTGAATGGTATAGGAATGTATCTAGAACAAACTTACTGCACACACGCCGACACACATTCATTTTTTATATTTACAATATATATATTTTTTACTATACAATTTAACGGTTTTGGCATGCTCTCTATATGCTTTTCGTCCCATATGAAAGTCAAATTCTTCGTATGCTTGTTTTTAGCTCAGATCCTTTATCATTGTTTCCGAAATATTCATTTTATCATCCAAACAAGTATCATGTTCAAGGATATCTTCATTGAGCTTATCACTTTTTGTATTTCATCACGCTGTTAAAATTTTGTGAAGGCAACCAGAAAATTTAATTTCAATCTATACACTGGCTTAAGAATTATGCCAATTTTTACAAAGGAATGTTGCAAATTCTGTGAAATTCTTGCGGAATCCAGGCGAAACACAGCGGTTCGGAATGTGTTCAAATGCATTTAAGATTTAGCTGCTTTATAGAAATGCCATTGGAATATATATTTTAGATGTTGTTGCAGAATTGACGGTCATATGAGTGATTCTTTTCTTCTGTTAAAATTCAGCGTTTCTTATCCATGCTTCGCAGCCTTGGGTTAAAATTGGGGGCGTTTTTTTTTTTGGTACTAAATTGTTTTAATATTGGCTTTATGCGCTTAATGATTTAAGTACAAATTCGTATTTTTTCTGAACGAATGCCAACATTTGGACAAAGACATTTGACAAAAACAAAAAAAAAAACAAAGAGGAGATTTATGGAAAATGTCTTTCTTTTGTGCTTATCTCGAGCTGATCATCATGAAAATTTAAAAATATTTTCTGGACAAGATCCACAATCATGCAAGTTGCGGAATATTTAAGAAAAAACAATGCAAAATTAGACAACGATGTACATACATACATACAAAGATTGTATTGCGTTGCAAATCGGATGGTTCGTCACACTTCATTTAATCTATTGATGGACAAACAACGCTTTCCTTATGGAATACGTCGATAGCCATAACGGTTTTCAGGAGTGATGATGGTGGCGATGCTTTGTTTGGAAGATGAAGCTCAATCATCAATACTGTTGATGATGCATAAAAATAATCATTCAACATCTGCGAAATGCACACTGTTCAACATGTTTATAAAAAGATCGATAGATAAGAAGATTTCAAGCTTCAAATACGGATCCGCCCGGATAATGCAGGCTGGGGGTTGACAAATATTTTAAATTGGTCTTACGTCGGATCGAGCGAAGAACACAAAAAAGGTGACATCCATGTTAACTCCCACCCTCCCTTAGAAACCATAAATACAATAGAAATCGTGACGACACATCGTTATGTCAATCTTGACAGGAGGGGCGTCTTGCAATGTGTCTTAAAAATGATTTAACTTTAATAATAATGATGTTGATGTTATATTCAAAAACATAATTACATAAGCCAAAATTCCATTTGTATCGCATTAAAGCGGGTTTGGGCTTTTGCGGCATGCGAAAATTTCCGCACTGGTGCGTAACCCGTCAATGAGATGTTGAATATGATTTTTCATGGATCAATTTCTCATTTTCCACGATATGATAGATAACGAATGTTATATTTTACACGCAGCTAAATATATGACTGTTATGTGCAAATGCATTATTTGTGCTTTATCAACCCAGAGAACATAGATAAAACCTCGTTTTCTTTCAAATAACCTTCTGATTATACGCTACTTCTGCAGCACTATCATTTCTATGACGAAAGTATTTTATGATCGTCCATAAATATACATATATATAAATTTACACAGTCACAGAAATAATTAGTTTTATCTATAAATAAGTATTTAGACTAGGACCATCAGATCAAATCTTACCTATTTGATCTCTTCACCCACCAAATCCATCGCTTTGCCAATATATTTTTATGAAAAACATTTATATCAAGTTATAACGAGTAATGATAGCAACGATAAAAAAAATAGGAGAATGGGGGTTGTAATCTTTCTACTCAGAAATCAAAGAAATCCTATTTGGGTAATTTTGGATCTGATGACTCCAGGATTCATTAGGACTTCAGAAAGAAAATGATAACGCATTTTCATCTTAGTGTAATGGTTTTGAATCATTTTGGTTTTGAGTCCCATCGAATTGCATGGACAACTCGTCGACTTCATTATAAATTATGATCAGTGTTAGTTCATGCTTCGTTACGGTCATTCGTCGCTCAAAACAATTTGATGGTTAATAGATTTGTTTTGTGTAATTTTAAAAATGATCAAACATCGCTTTTAAACGCTTAAATCCGATAATATGAATGCTTTGAAATAACTTTTTGTGCGATCCTCTTTTCGTCCCTTCGTTCGAAATTGACCCCCCATAGTCGTCAATCCTTTGTGATGGGCTTTGTTGCGTTTCCAGCAAACTGGATGCGAGCGTAAATTGTTATACAAACCAGGATGCAATAAAAAAGCATTTTTTATGGTTGAGTTATTTTAACTATTGTGTATGCCCGACGCATTTAAAACGCCATCCTGCATTTAAATAGCCGATATGATTACAGTTCGTGTCCGTGGGATGATTATGGATGTACATTTGCTTCAAAAATTATACCACGGATGGAATAATTTTAGATATGAACCTAGAAATAAGCCCCATGGACTCCCATTGCAGGATTGAAGTACCTTTTAGTACCCTAAAGTATATTTATGCTTTTGTTCATTCATCGAGATTTTATCCGCATAATCTGCTTCCCTACGATCCAAATAATCTTTACTCCATATGCAAAAATAAGTCTACCAACGATCAAAAATATGCAAGACTTCAAACATCAAGGGCACTGAAATACTAAAAATATTTTTTTTAAAATAGAGCAGAGAGTAACCATGAAAATGTAAAGATCAGCTCAGGCCTTGATTTATTTTAATATTGACTTAAATTATTTGATTCCATCTGAAAGGTCTCTTATGTTTGTATGTTTGATTTTACAACTTCAGACAAGAGAGATCCAAGCTGCGAGACTCCCTGATGACCCATTTTCTCAAACACTGTCAAGGTTAAATTGAACAAGGCGGAAAAATTATGATTAACCCTAACATTCTCAGATTCAAAATCATAGTATAGGAGACACCCAGGATTTTTTTAAATGAATATTTCTGGATAGGGTCTACAAAAAGTCAGCTATGGTTTTAATTGTGCCATCAGCTTGCTGGATATCATTTATGATGTAAAATATAAGGCGTCGCTACCAAAACGTATTTCGTATTTACAGTGCAATAAATTAATGGGCGATGAAGGGCCAATTTCGATGGCTGTAAATTTTTGTTGCAGTCAATATTTAGATAACAAATTTGATAATATTTACAGTTTTTTTTAATAGTGTTAATGTTTTTTTAGGTCTGTAGGAACGTCCCTGATAATTTGGACCCTGTCGGGCTGCATGTCGACTTTGGGTGCTCTCTGCTATGCCGAATTGGGTACGTCCATCACGCGATCAGGAGGTGATTATGCCTATATATACATGGCATTTGGTCCTCTGCCTGCATTTTTGAGACTATGGATAGCCCTGCTCATCATCAGACCCACCACCCAGTCCATAGTAGCATTGACCTTCGCCCATTATGCAGCCAAACCATTTTTTTCCGAGTGCGAACCACCGCAGGATGCTGTGAGATTGCTCGCTGCTGCTTGTTTATGTGAGTATTACTATGATTTTCAGAGCTATATTCTATTTCTTAAATATGGTTAAAACAAAGAAATATATTAAATTGGATATAGATTTAATTTGAGATACATTAGAAGAGTGAACAGAAGGCCTATCTCAAACTAAATCAAATTTGAACAAGATTTATGACACGATAATAATTTATTTATTTAAAGTAAACGATAATGGTTACATTTTAAAATATAATCTTTTGTGAAATATGTATAATAGTAAAAACACAAATTTAAAGCCTCAGGTAAGACAGTTCTGCGAAATCCGCAATCAAGTTAAAGAAGCAATCATAGCGTTATACTTTCACTTCAACTCTAGAATACAGCATTTGTCCTCGGCTTTGTTAGAAATCATTTTATTTAATATATTATATTATCAAAAAGCTTGATAGATATTTTTTATTCCCATTAAAACGTACAATAAACGAAATGAACACCATAAGCTCCGGGCGACCTCCGAATACATTATGGGTTAGAAGTTGTCATTAATTCAACCCAAAAAATGATGCTACAATAGAGGGGTTGATATTACAAATGTAAAATTATTGTATAAGTTTTTTTTTGATACTTGAAGCGCCCCTTTTCTATGTATATTTGACTTCATTGACAATATGTCAAATTGTATTTTGATCTAAAATAGTAGGCAGATTATAAGGCGAGGTGAATGCCATTAACAACCGGTATTTATATTCAAGGTTTTGAACCGGAACGAAATCGAAAACCGGTAAAACCGTTATTTTTTCTAGATACTAGATACTATCCCATTATTAGAGTCGGGGTGTAGTAAATACATCACCGGTAGGGAAAGGTTACTATAACAATTTGAAAAACATATATGTACTGTGTATATATGTATACATATATTAGACAGTTACTGTCCCTAGGCATCACCTAAGCTCGCCAATTAGTAGTTACGCCACTGTTTCCAAGCGTCCAGATTTCGGCGGGAATGTCTCGATTTAGTAGCCTTCATCGTGCTGGTGAGGTGTACGATTTCTGTTAGATAAAATTTTCAATCCATAATTTTTCGGGATTACGTTTATTAATCCCGGGATTCATGAGCATCTAAAACTGTCCGGGATCCCGGGATTGGATATCCTGCCTGTAACCAAACGGTCAAAAAATGGCTCTCTTTCGAAGCACGATAAAAGGGAAGTGCAGATGTTTGTTCGTTGCTGGCAATTGGATTCGTATAACTCATGAGCACCCACTTTTCAGACTTGGATACTTTCCCAATCTTCTTTAAAAGACGAAAAACTGTTCCACGAGATGAATCCATCCTTTCTGTAATCTGATCCACTGTTAATTGTGGTTCTGACTCCACAAGGTTTTTAAGATCGTCGTCGGTTTATAGCAATTTTTGTGTGAGAAATTCGCATAAACGCCAATAAATTTAATCGACCTTCCCAATACTGACAAACGTTGAATATATGAATGCCTAATTTGCAACAATAACTATGATATTATTTAAAAATTGTATTCATACACACGACGAGATACAACTGCATGAAAATACACCAATCCCGAGGGAATCACCTATGAGATCAAAATCCTCAGCAACGAGAGTTTACCCATAAATATTAAATAACCCCAAGGACTATCCGATTTTTTGAAATATAGCGTTTTTTGATGCGATAGTTATTAACCCAGATGTGCCCATATATCTATATTTATGCGCTTTGTATGATAACATTTCGATTTTGGATACATCCTATAACTCATTTCTATTTTTTAACACTATCGTAGAGCGAATTTAATAATTCTAACGACACATCTTTCGGTAGTATTTTAACGAAAGCCCTTCTGTGTAAATATGTTCATATTAAGTCATGCAAGAATGATTATGAGCCGTATTTTAAGCAAATGGATCCTTTCTAAATGATAAGACAAAAGGTTGATGGGGGCATTATTCCAGTTCAAGAACGATTGTATTCAATGGCAGCATTAGACTGTGGGATGTGAGGCTTTTGAAGTTGAACAGGTTTGTGATATTCGATACTGGATGAAATTGATATGATTTCGTCTACCTTTTTTCAGCAAAACTGGATTGAAAACCGAATCGTACTTCTTTATTGGAAGTATGATAATCTTTATTGGATCGTTGGTTCGCAAATTATCGACGTCCTAATCTTTGGTAAATAAAGATCATGTTTGTTGCTTGTCATGGGGGTAATGATCGTGTCTTTAATGGCATAATTGTTTTATGGCATGGATTTGCTTCGATAGTTTCAATACTTACGAAACATGCGGTCAGTCTTTGTTGGATACGACAAAAGATCCTTTCTTCTTTTGTGGCTTACGCTGTATAACCTATTTTGCACGAGTCGACGGTCTACAATATGATATTTCATTTTGTCAAATGCAAAAATTATGAATTTTATTTTTGCCGAATGTATATGAATAACAATATCGATTGTGTTGTATGGTTTCGATTAATGATCGATCAAGCGAGGATCATGTTATTTCGATCATCACTACAGTTTGCACTCCACGCCCTCCATTCAGTTAGTTGAAGGCCCATTTGATATGTATGATGAAGACCATTAAGTCTTCAAGTCAACATTGTTCTTCTGCATTTGACCTCTATAATCTTGATGGATTGATCATGTTGACATTGCGACTTCTTCAATTAAACGTTAATTGCTATAAATACAGAAACCACGATTAATTAACAAGATGACATAACCACACGTATCCAGTACAGAATTTCTCCTAATATGTATTTGAAGTCGCCGATATTTTTGACCCTATAAACAACACCGAATTAGCCTTTCATCCCAAGCGTTAAACGCTTTGAGACCTAGCAGAAAATTCAGAAATTAAACCATAAAGCAATTTGTAAAATTAAACAATCATGCTTAATTATTGACATGCCAATTTTAGGGCTGTCAGATCATTTTATATATAAATATTTTGTCGTTCGCTATTGTCATACAAAATATCGATTTGAAATAATGTTATCGCCATATGTGAATCCTTTGATAAGGGCCTGTAGATATTTTGCGTTCCTTGACTTTGACCCACATAAGCAATATTGGCAATAAAGGCAAATATTTATTATAAATGCATAGTATGTACATATCATGTTCCTTGTGGATTTAATGTGAGGATTTATAGCTTGCATTCGCGGGGAGTAACGCATTTTACTCATCATCATTTGACTGTCACGATGATTGATTTGATGTAATTTATTCTAAATTGTGGTGACCAACTTTTGGTTGATAGACGAATGATCACTGAATGATATTAGATTACAATAATTCATTTTTAAATGCACAGATGGAAAAATCCTCGTTCAACGATAGCTTCTTAGTATTTCAATATTTCATCAGTGGGGGCTCGCTTATAGGCACCCCTTATTTTCATTTGATATTCTCAATAACATTTAATATAATAAATTATCATTAAAAATTATGCAAAATAAGATTTTAAATAATTAATTTTGGTTTGTTTTAATACATTCTAGGTCTATTGACAGCTGTCAACTGCATAAGTGTCCGTTGGACGATGAGGGTGCAAGATGTTTTCACCGGTTCAAAACTTCTGGCATTGGTGATCATCATTTTGACCGGATTATACCACATATTTACAGGTATCCTGTTCGAATTTCAGTCTGACCGATTTGTATCTATTTGTATACATTAAATTAGTGATTTTAAATGACATTGTATCCATTTGATGAACAAATTGTGGCAAAGAAATACATAATTTTTAACTTGTTATAAAACAATTTCACAGCTTTGTTCCAGATAATAAATATATATTTTTTATTATTTAAGGTCACACAGAGAATTTCGAAAATTCCTTCGAAGGCAACTATAGTGTCTCCAACATAGCATTAGCTTTCTATTCAGGACTCTTTGCCTTTGGCGGGTGGCACTTCCTCAATTTCGTCACGGAAGAGCTACAAGATCCTTACAGGTAAAAACTTTATTAAAACTCTTATGCATAAAACTATGCTGGATCACTTATACAGAGCCGTAATAAGGGGATGAAGCGCCCGTGGCAAGTATCTAACTTCCGCCCCTCGATGGCGATTACTGCTTTAAAAAATACTGTGATAGAAAGTGTCCAAAAGAGGACGGAATAGCCACTAAGGTGCGTATGTCCAATCGGTCCGCTTTTCCGACCACTAATAGACGAATGAGCGCATCGCGATCGGAGCCATACCTGAACCTCATTAGAGAGTCAATCAGTGTTGATTCATGTAAAGTAGAATGGTTAAGTAAAATAAAAATTATGCGCAACTCTCGACTGGGTTGATATTCTGCGTTTTGCGCCCCAAGCCTAGTTGCGCCCATGGCGGACGCCTGCTTTGTCACCCCCTTGTTACGGCCCTGCACTTATATTTCAACATTCCAGTATTTTGTTGTAAATTTGGTAATATAGATATGCATACGAATGTATTGCTTATTATAAAATTATTGGCTCGGACTTATTTATTAGTTTGCGGCGATGCGACAGCGATACGTGCGACATTGACCAACATAATATCTTCGATCGCCCACTGTCATTTCATGATTTTTTAATATAATACGCTAGTCTTTTTTGAATATGTGATGCCACGAACTTTTTTTTAATACTCATCAATCCCTGATATATTCCAATATTGTCACTGATAAAATTCATTGATCGCAAAATTATCTCTCTGAGTCGACACTCCAATAACATGACACCCTTTTTTCGTTCATTTAATTAACCAAGTTGTCCTAGATAAATATATTAATTTACTTCATCCCAGTTTACGCCATCAATGCTCATGTTCGCACAGTGTTCATTACATTGCCATTTTTAACTTAAATTAATCAATGTTGAACATAGTTTAATGTTTTCCAGTTCCAGATTTCCAGATTTTTGCTATTTTAAAATTTCTTTTTAATTATTTATTAACTTGCGTTTCTAAAATTGTTATACACGTAAACATCTTTTGTGCGGTAGATGCATCCCGCGGAAAATCGCACAAAAAAAGCTATGGCTTACTTAAAAAAAGTGACGATGCGTTTCATGGATTTTAAAAACCGCATAACTTTGAAACAGCTATATAAAATATATCCAAATTCGCACAAAAAAAGTTTTTACAAACTATCATCGCTGTATGATAATTTTAGTTGCGATTTTCAATATGACTCAAAATCGCTCTCAGTGCCAATGTCATCATTATTCTGTGTAGATTTTTTCTTTCCAACAATATAATTCATAATTAGTAAAGATGTCACTATGGTCCCTAACTCAAAAAATAAATAAATCACAAAATTGTGATTTAGTCATTTTTAGAAGTCATTTTTTGGCCTTATCCCCTTATCATAGTTTTAATTTTTTTTAAATAGTAAAAAAATAAATTTTGACACAAATCGGGTAGGAATAATAGAGGGTTATATAGAAAAGATTTGTACCCAGTTTGAAGTAAAATAACTAATTAAAACTTGAGATATGACGTCAACCGTGTTGAAAAAAGTAGTTTCGAAAAAAAAAACGAGTTAAAAGATTCTTCATAAGTAGTTGGAATTTTGGAAATTCTTTTGGAGAATGTGCCGCAATACCGCATAACTTCGAAATCGCACAAAAAAAGTTGCACAAAAAGAAGTTCGAGTGTATTTTGAACGCAATTAAGCAGCTTTTCATATCATGCTTAAGGAATTAATTCATTCAAACATAAAAAAATGCCCTTCAATTCAATACATGTAACCAAAATCGCTTGTCAATTTTGTCATCGCCTTCAAAATAAATGTGTCAGTTATTCCGGGAGCGTCCTATATTTAAATACAATTATTTGGCACGACGTACATTTTTAAACTTTATTTCGTAGCTTTTTTCCGATGATTTCATTGTCTTCCATTGCAACATCCGCAAAATTCAATAAAGCCCTGAATAACCCTCATTATGGAGGCGGCTTGATGAGTTTACTCCGAATCCAATTCAATTAAAAACAGCGACGTTCACATAATGTTTGTGTAGGAAATTGAAACGTGATATCGTGAGATGGGGTGGTTTTTCAAGCGAAACTGTCGTACAATCAATTCGAAATTTAGATTTTTGCTATTTAATTTAACAATAAAAATAAATCGGGAACTGGGATGTATTTTATATGGGATTTAACGTGCCGAAGCTTAACTGTTCTACTTTGACTCTATACTTTTACTCCAGTTCCGATGTAAAGATTAGGATTGTTAGAAGAAAGCACGCAAACATTTGTACGTTCATCTGAACACCATATAAGAATATTTTATTTTACTGTGAGAATATTTTTATTTCAGCTTTTAAGATAACATTTGAATGCATTTATATTTTATTAATCCGAATTATAGACGATTTGATAAGACATTTTAGCCTCGCAAAGCAAACAATCGTTGAATGCTCGCCAACAAACTGTTTGTTATTCATTTTAAATATAACCGTTAGCTTCCAAAGTAAATAAAGTTCTAAATTATGTATGCGATATGATTTGATATATCAACATATTTTAATAGCATAATTATGAATTAATCGCGACCCGAGCAGATCCTTGCCTTCTCATATTCACTCGCTGCTTTAAAAATGCGATTGTTTCCCTTGTTAACCCTATCGGAGCGGAAATCGTAAGACAGAGATGGGCGTCGTAAAGTGGTGCCGTAAAGGTACCCCTACACGTCTAAACATTTTCAATATACGTATATATATTTTTATAAAACTCGTAAGTGTTCAACAAGGGCGTGGCAAAGCAGGCGCCCGCCACGGGCGCAACTGGGCTTGTAGCGCAAAACGCAGAATATCGACCCGGTCGAGAGTTGCGCATAGTTCTTATTTTATTTGGCCATTCTTCTTTACATCGAATCAACACTGATTGACCCTGTGCGTTTTTTTAATATATACTAAGTTCTCAAATCTCTTCATTATCGTTTAAACATTGAGCCACCCTAACCGGCAAAAACCCGCAATAAAATTAAGACAACAATATTGTCGACCGATTGTAAAATTTAAACAACCCACCCTATCAATCTTCTTCGAATAACTTTGTTTTGTAATGAGAGCTCGTAATTGTTCTGTAGACATGTTCGGATATGGGGTCCGATCGCGAGGCGCCCCATTCATGTCAGCGGTCCCAAAAGCGGACCGGTTGGATACAGTGGCCTTATTGTAGCCACTCCGTCCTTTTTTTTGGGATTTTTGCGGCATTTTCGGGGATAAATACGTACCCAGGGTTTTCTATAATCTGTACCATTACAGAAGCCTTTTAAGTTAGCGGGACCAATAAACAGTTCAGGTCAGTGGAGGGTCCCCGCGTTCCTTTATCTCAGATGTGAAGTGATGGACCCGTGTTTCATCCTGAATTGATGCAAAAACTCTGCTTTATTTTTTTCTTTCCTTTACCATGATGTATTTACTACAACTCGACTCTAATAATAGGAATATCGATATGAAATTTAATAGATATGGAGCTCAGAATTTTTCAGAACATTTCACGCGGTGTACCAAATACACATCATGGTAGGGTGTTTTTTATTTGGTATTTTTTTAAAACCAAAACCGTCATCTATACGTTAGTTTGGGTACTTTTGGGACTATCTTCGTATATCATTTTAAAATATACATTATAATAATATTTAAAATATGGGTGGGCGCAAGTTAGATATGTTCTTGCCATGGGCGCTTCATATCCTTGCTACGGCTCTGATACATTCTTACTATTCGACAAAAAATCGTATTCTAAATAATCTTTTAACCGTTATAATTAACTTAAATCGTTATCGTCGGATAAGCTATTAAACTTTTTCAACAAAGATAAAACGACTTTCGTTCGTGTTGTCTTGAGAGCAGGCGTTTGTTTTGATAATTAAGATACTCGCATCATTCTTATCGTTGACCAATTTTGTTATTCCCCCTTGACTGTTCTGGAATGGCGTCAATAACCGAGTATCACCACTCCTTTGCAAAATCTATTCCTTCAGAAGTAAACTGGCAGGCTTGCACGGTAATCCTGTCTTTTTATTTTCGCAACACATTAATAAGCAAAAATAGCTCAACAACTTTCGTCTTTCGTTCCTCAACTGGGAAGGATTTTATTCAAGGAATCGTATGATTTTATTCTTCAACATGATACATTTATATTAATCCGAGATCATATTACGCTGAAGAGTTTTTGGAAATATTGGACGCATTTATATTACTCGAATAGTATGCAATAAAGTATGAATAAATGGCCTATTTTATTTGCAAAAGGATAATTGCCCAATTCCTAATATTTCATATGGTTACACCTTTGTTAGTAATGTAGTTATTTCTAATCGGTGATGGCTTTTTTTTTGGGTTCCAGACCTTGATTTACGACTTTTTCTCGGCAAATAGTATAATCATCCATAATTGTGTTTGATTTTCGAAGATGTGGGTCAAGTGTTCTTCGAATGGCGTATTTGTCCGAAGGAATCGCTCTGAAGCATGGAAAAGCTTTCTCGATAGTCAACAGTTGGTCTCAATGCTCGACGTTCATCGGCTTTTCCTTTTATTCCCCGAGGAAAAAATAAATTTAAAGCGACATTATTTGATGTGAATCTTATTTAAAAACCTTAGTTTTTATATATAATTTTTCTTTTACTTTATAATATAAATACATTTTAAAATTGAAAATCTGAAACATTTACACATATTACAGTGGAAGCTTTATTCACTGTCAATATATTAACTGAAAGTAGAACACTCCTAATGTATTAACTTCACTCTTCAAATACATAGAATGGAAAAATCCCTCCTTGGTATCTACTTAAAAGCTCTCTCCTGTATTTCCAATGAGGTTTCACCGATAAAAGAACCTTTCCCCCATTTCTCTTGAGATTTATTTAGCTCAGAGCTCTACCATCATTGTGATTGTTGGCTTATAAATTAGTTGATATACATAAGTATAATAATATTCATTCCTATTCACTATTTATTAATTTCCTTTTTATCAAAATGTGTATAATAAAATCTATTAAATAATATGTAAAGATTAACGGTATTTTTTTATTTGAGAAATATACCAAGCCGTTAATTTGATTGAATAACTTGATACCAATATACATGAAATATCATTAGCATATACGGAATATATTTTGAGAAGGATTCATATAATAATTATCAGCATTTAATTAAGCTACTCATTCAAGAAAATATGAATAAATCAACATATTGGAAGGAAATCGATTTTGCAATCAAATCTTCAATGAAATATCTAAATAGTATATAAAAATTAATATCAAACATATATACTTTTGAATGAGAATTAAAACAATGTTTCATATAAAATCTTCATATTTTCCTTATATATTTTGATAAATTTGAACTGCTAAATTAAATAAAAGGTTGCATGACTTCCTAAAATAATTTTCAGCAATTATTATCTTATTTTTTATCTAGAAATCTACCGAGAGCAATATGGATTGCGATGCCTACTGTAACAGCTATATACGTCCTTGCCAACCTAGCGTACTTTGCCGTTGTCACCAAATACGAAATGCTTAGCTCGGCTGCCGTTGCTGTGGTCAGTATATCATCGATATTAAAAATTTACTCAAATCACCGCGGCGTTAATTTTAATTATATTTACAATTATATTTTATAACATTTTTCAGACATTCGGGCAAAAAATGTTCGGCGGTATATATTGGCTGATACCTGTATTTGTAGCATTATCAACATTCGGAGGTGTGAATGGAATTCTTTTCACATCTGCGAGACTTTTCATGACTGGTGCTCAAGAGGGTCATCTTCCCTGATATATTCTCATTAGTCCATGTTAAAAAATTAACTCCAGTGCCTTCGTTAATGTTTACCGTGAGTATTATAATCGTATTATAATATGAATTAATAAATGATATATTTTTAACGCAAAATATTTCTTACAGTGCTTAATATCGTTATTAATGTTAACGAACAGCGACGTTTTCGCTTTGATCAACTACTTTTCGCAAATTTTATGGTTGTCTGTTGGCGCTAGCATCGTAGGAATGCTATGGTTGAGAAAAGCAAGACCTGATATACCGAGGCCAATTCGCGTTAATACGGCGCTTCCGGTAGTCTTCCTGTTTTGCATTGGATTTTTAGTCATTGTTCCGGCCATAGCTGAACCATGGAATACTGTAATAGGATTTGCTATTGTTGCTTCGGGAATACCAGTTTATTACATCTGTATTAAATGGAAAAAGCCTTCGGGGTATAACAAATTTTCCGAATCAGTAATGCAGTTTGTTCAAAAGCTTCTCGGTTGCACATTTGTGGAAGGCGGAGAAAAATTAGCTGACAGTTGAATACAATAAAAAAGCTATAAAATGTGTACATTCCGAAAATACAGAAGATGTGTGAAAAACTATTTGATGTCTTAAATATGAAAGTGTCGTTACTTATTTTATCAGCATATTTTCAATACTCAATGTATACTTAATATAATATGCTTATTGACTTGGTAATCTCATTCATACCTAAAATGTTTGTAAACATTAGGCGTTTATGATTTTCTTTACGTTTTACTACTTAATTTATTTAATTGTTAGAAATTAAACGTTGTTATTGTATTTTTGCTTTGTTAATTTTATTTATATTAATGAATGTCCTGCCATTTTTTTTTTGATATGCTAAAAATAAAAATGAGTATTTTCAATTTGTTATTTTTTTTTAATTAAATAAGCAATTGTTATATGAAAATACACTAGTGAATTTAAGGTAACAGCATTAGAATGTCATGTTACAAAATAGATATTTGCATCTTCCATTACATCCCGACCTTCAGAAAGAATTTCTTCCAACATATAAAAGATTTATCGAAAGATGAATTAATGAAGAGATGTTTAGGTGGTCACATGCTGAATGCAAAAGAAAATTTCAATTCGACGTTTGGCGATTGGTTCCAAAGCACCTACATTCTGGCTTAAAAGTAAATAATTGAGGTTGCAGCATTTTTGGCTTTTGCCTTATTCAATTAAGGGAATTCAGCACTTATAGCTGAAAGTAGTTGTTGGCTTGCAGAGTTATAATTAAGCACTGCAAATAGATCAATCGACAGAATAAACGCAACGCAGCGGAGACCAAGGAAGCTCAGAAAGCTCGAAAAGAGGAGACGCAAGCTCAAAATTATGCATATAAAGAAGAAGAAAGTTTGTTATATGGTTCTGGAATAGCTGATTAACCGCTAGGTAGTTTATACCATTTTATTTTCAATCGTGTTTTTCTCAAAACGACTTTTTTTCAACTGGTGGAACTCTAACTCAAAAAGCCTTTGATCAATTATTAAAAATATTTGAATAAATATTTTATACTTAATTACAATTGACATGAGGCTAATTCTGAGATGATATTATTGTTTAAAGTATGCTTTTTATTGCAAGAAAGGTGCAAAAGAATGGTAAAAAATCATAGCATTTTGTTTAAACTCTCCTAAAAAGTATATTTTTTTAATTAAAACTGGCTTCATACTCTTAAAAAATTAAAATATTGTATGGATTTTAGATACAAATTGTGACTTACAATTCCCGCTAGCAGTAAACTTTGATGGCGACCTTCCATTGGTATCAGCTTATAACTTGGATATTTCCGGTGGAAATGACTAAAAATTAATTCAGATGTACTTTAAAATATAAATAACATATTCCTCTAAATTTAAAGAAATTCTAATAATTCTTTCCCTGCTAAAAAAAAATACGAAAAACACTAAAAAAACTGACACCAAAAACTCTCTTCTAAAGTTTTACTCTGATTGACTTGAAACGTTAGATTGAAATATGTCAAAATCTCACAGTGAAAAATGATTTAAATAAAAAAAATGGCAATAAAAAGACTAACACTTCAAAATAAGTTATTTTATATATTTAGTATTTTTAAATTGTAAATTACAAAAATAAATTAATGAATCTTGATATTAATATTACAAGATAATTACATTGCTACACGTTAAAAAGCATAGATTTAGCATAACAGTTTTTAATATAAATAAGCAATTGATTGATTGGTTCGAGGAACACAAAGGTACTCTTATGTGTAAAAATATTAAGTAATAATTTTGTCACTTAACATGGTACAAATAATAAAAAAACATTCCGTCCAGTTATTTATAAAAATGGATAAAAACATTTATGACATACTATCGAGTATATGACCAGAATGGGAAAAATGTACAAGCTATAATAAATATTAGATATTAAAAGCGAATTTATTAACTTCAAAATTAATTAAAAAACTTTAGAAGTATTTATAAAAGATTTTTATGAGTGAAAATTAATCTTTATTTCCTTCAGATTTACCAATGGCCTCATATTTTTTAATGCATCTTACACATGCAATGGTAATTTTAACACATCTTAGGCGGCTAATGTTTACGGGCAAAAAGCATTGAAACATGATCACCATATTCAATTTAATTCTGCTTATTTATTTAAACCTAAACGTTAATAACGTCCTAATACCTAGACAAGGTATAATATTTATCGAATTCACCTCTGCGAAGGGAAACAAATAAAAATGTCAAGTAGAACTACTTTTTCTGCTGTTAAGTCTGAGAAACAGGTAGAACTATTCGCTCAGTTCAAGATGTGTTATGAAGGAAGATTAAAAGAATAATAATTTAAACATTGAAGATATAAAATCAATTGATAAAATAAAACCGCTTAAAAAATTATACATTATCAGTCACTGTTAGTTATGTTGTAAGATATAATTATTTTAAAGTACTGTTAATAAATTAATTACATATAAAACTATAAATGTGCACATTCTTTTACATTATTAATAGTTTAAAGCTATATTTTTAAATAGATAATTACAACATTTCCATTTTTTAATTTATGAAAACTTGAATGAACACATTTCAACACGGTATTTAAATAATATATGTATACATATAAACATTTTAAGTCGTATTATTTGGTACGGTTATGATTAGAGGAGTATTACAATTTTTAGCATTAATTGCTTTACTGTCTAAATTTTTTTCAGGATATATATCCAAGTCTTCCTTGGGTTCGACGTCTTCAATTTTCGACCGAGACGATGCAGCATCTGCCAAAACGGACAGATCATTTTCATCTTCGTCTTTGAAGTCTTCAGTCTGACTATTTTCCATATCTATATCAGGTTCAATGAGTATTTCGTTATAATTGTCTTCGAAGTCTATATCTAAATGTTTTCTATGCTGTCTAAGAATATGTGCTTTTAGATTGTCAGCTCTAAGCGCTTTAAATGGACATTGGGGGCAAGTATGCGTCTGTCCCGCTGTGCTATGTATGAGAGCGTGACGTTTCAAACTTTTATTCAAACTAAATTTTTGGCCGCATACTTCGCAAACAAAAGGTTTGTCGTTGCTGTGCGTGAGGAGATGAAATTTCATGTTTTCTTTTCTTGAACACGTATGGGTGCATCCTGTATAAGTGCATCGGAAAAGATCACCTGTGTGAATGAGCTTGTGAGCCCGCATTGTTTTTCCATGCACTGTACTAAATCCGCACTCATCGCATAAATATTTCTTTTCATTCGAGTGTATCATTAGATGGCTGTTCAAGCCATGCTTCCATTTAAAACCTTTTTGACAGAAGGAGCAAGTGTACGGGGTTTCTTTTGAATGTCTCGGTAGATGTTGGCTCAATAAACCTCTAGTTTGAAATCTAACATCGCAAAATGTGCAAAAGAAAGGTTTTGGGTTGTCATGAAGGGAATAATGTTCTTTTAAGTCTTCATGAGAGTCGTATTCACTAAGGCACAGGGAGCATACGTTATCACCGTGACCAGTTTCCCTCAGATGAGCAAGTAGATCGCACGGTTTGTAGCATTTATACGAGCATCCGATGCATGAATGTTTTTTACCAGATAACATTTTTAAATCGGGCAGCATCGTACGACTTCTGATGTTGATAATTTTCGATTTGTGTTGATTAACTTTTTTTTCTGCTAAATCCATATGCCGATTGCTTGACACACACATTGAAGGCTTTTCATTATTAGAAACTACATCACTAATACTTTTTCCTACATTTAGATTGTTTTGGTTTGGGAGTGAATTTTTTTTCTTAGTTATACTCAAGTCTCCGTTGATTGATATTTGATTGCAAATGAAATTTATCAACACTTCCGATAAACTCAACAGTTTGCATAGCGCATATAAATGAGGCGAATGCAGTGGGTCGAAATCTATCTTTTGGCCATATATAATATCTACTAATACTTGTAGGCAGTTGAAACAATCAAAAACATACTTTTTATAAAGTTTTATAGTGAGGGGAGAGTTGCAGGAGAATTCTTTGTAGTCGCCAATAGCTGGAAGTTTTCCAGTATTGCAGCATTCCCTGCTAATAAATGGACTAAGGGAGCACATAACCGAAGAATGGGTCCATGTGTAATGTTTTCCTACGCTCAATCGCACATCGCAATGTTTTCCAGTTTGACGTTGTACTTGCAATCTGCTCATTACGATATCGTTGAATATCGTTCTGTCTTGAATATCCATAATTCTAGTTATATTTTAATTTATGTTACAATTCGTCTCATGTATATTCTCACAATTTTATATCTGAACTGTCAACATTTTTAGGTTATGTTTGGTTTGAATTTGCTTCTAAGATGAAATTAAACGATCACTCCCTATGTAAAATAATAATATTTTTTCAGTGTTAAAAAATTAAAAATATTGATAATCGAAATATTTATCATTCAAAATGAATACGCTTCTCATCAGGAATATTAGCAATAAATCTCGATTATTTATATTACAACAATTAAAAGAATTTAATTTATTTTTGTAAAAATATTATAAATTTAAAGCACTGCTGTATTTAATATAATTTAAAGAACCATCTGTGTTTAATATAAAAATATATCAATATGAATTTATATATAATTAAATAATATTATTTTTATATATTTTCCGTGTGACGAATCAATATGTATAGTGGCAACACTGCGTCTGTTGACAGACGTCAACTATAGACGCTCTGCATTAACTTTCGATGTTTACTGTATTTAACATCATCCAGAGTTCGTTTTATTATTTATTTCAAGACAATACGCTTGTTCATGGCTTAAGACTTCCTCAATTGTATCCGAACAGACGAAACCGTAATGACAGTGAAAGATTTAATATTAGACAATCTTCAGGATCAACGAAGATCAGGTTTGTTTTGTGATATTCGACTGTATGTGGGTAAACGATATATATGGGCTCATTCTGCAGTATTGTGCCCGCTGAGTACTTTGCTCGCCGAATACTACAGTTCTCCAAAACACAACAAAATCGGATTACCAAAGAAGAATACGATTCAATCATCAGTCAAGATTAAATTGAGCGGAAAAGTCGACATCGATTGTTTTGAATGCTTAGAGAAGTTAATAGATTTTATATACGATAGAAAAACTTCTATAAAAGAAGAGCATGCCCCACATATTACCTCATACTGTCAAATACTGAATCTATCAACAAATTTATTAAGAATCATCAATAATACAATAGATGGTATTGAAATCGAAAAATTTTTAGGAGAAAGTGACCTTACAATTAAATCAGAACCGCCTGATTCTTCTGAAGATAATTATAAGTTATCGGAATTATGTGAAATTAATTTTAAGCAAAATGAAGAGACTTGTATTGGAATGGATTTTGAAGATAGTGATAAAGAAGAAATCGACAGTTCACTTACGAAATCTCAAATCAAGGATGAAAGTTATTTAAAACTGCCTACTGGTAAAACTCAAAACTGTATAGGCTGTAATTTCAAATGTTATAAATCTGTTGATCTTCTGACTCATCTCCGCCAGACTGGACATGGTGGCAATGTGTGTTCTTTGTGTTGGACTGAATTAGATAATGCAAGCGACTTAAAGGAACATTTTAGTTTGCACGAGCATCCCAAACCATTTTTTTGCACATACTGTGATCTAAGGTTTCAGACTAGATCCTTATTAGGACAACACCTTCCTAGACATTTGTTTGAAAAGCCGTTTGTTTGTCCCCATTGTCAAAAAGCATTCAAGAGAAAACATGGTTTGAATTGTCATATGGTCACTCATTCGAATGAAAAGAAACATTTGTGTGATGAATGCGGGTTCAGTACTACACACGCAAGAATCCTTAGAGCTCATAAACTCGGTCACAGTGGCGATCTATTCAAATGCTCTTTTCCAGGATGCGCGCACACATCTACTAGGAAAGAAAATATGAAGCAACATTTAGCTACCCACAGTAACGAGAAACCTTTCGTTTGCGAATTGTGTGGTCATAAATTTACACAAAGCAAAAGCCTGAAGAGGCACTCACTCATCCATAGCAAAGGAGATGTAGATAATATGTGTCCTCATTGTCCGTTTAAAGCTCGAAGAATTGATAATCTCAAAGCGCATATACTAAGACAACACACGGAAAAGTATCCTAGAATCGAAGTCAGGCGATATTCCGAATCTATAATGGTCGAACCTGATGTGAGAAATATAATCGAACCTTCAAACGGTATTGAAAATCCAGACAGAAAACGAAGAAGGAGACGCTACTAATAATTTATGAATTTTGTGATATTTACGCTTTTGCACTGATAGTTTGTAATTTTATAAAGAAAACTTAAAAAAATGGATCCTATTTAATTAAGAGTATTATCAATTTCAGCTTTATTGAATGTAATTAAATGTTATAATTTTATCAGTTCTACTTCACTATTTTATTCAAAGATTTATTTATGTGATATTTTTACCACTCATTTTAAATTTATAACTACAATTACATGCTAGTAAAAATTGAACTACAACTATTTTTTTATAATAAATCATGAAATATGAGCAAATATTTTTTATTCTCAGACTAAAAATTAATTGAAATTCTGGTTTGTAAAGACTGAGTAGTTTTCTTAGGAGATGGTGGAAAAGTTCTCTAGACGACCTTTTTGGCTCTACTAGAAAGGGTTTTCTGGAGTACAAGGAGTCCAGGCCCCACTTTCCTCGCTAGGGCGTTGCCGGGGTAGGGTGAAGACAGGCGTGACGCTTAAGTGCATCTCGGATTCGCTCCTACACCAACTGAGGGTGTCTACCCGTCACCGTACAACTTACCCGAGCGAATTCAGGACTAAGTGGTTTCCCATTTCAGGTTAGCCCTCTCAGTTCGGTGATTTCAAAACGATATAGAAGTTAACGGAAGACAATGCTGTTAACGTATATAATTTCGCGTAAATTGTTTATTCGGCACAAAATCCACCGTCTTGAAACGTGGTTTAAAAATATTTTTTTGTATAAAGTAATGTTAACTCCCAGAGATCCGCGTGAACATATGTGTGCATCTCGCAAGTTTATACAATAAAAAGGGCAAAACTGCCGCAAAGGCGTAAGGATTTTTTTTAATTCATACTCTTCACACACAGATAATATCACTAGCAACATCTATGTTAAATTTGAAGAAACAAATCGTCACTCAAGTGCCTTTTTCATTGTATAAACTTACACTCACGAGATGCACACATATGTTTGCGCGGACCTCTGGGAGTTAATATACAACATGTGCTATCAAAGGGATCGCTGAGACACAACCGACGATCAAAAAGTAGTTTGATTTTTTTATTTATAGAAAAATCAGCATTAGAATATAGTTTAGGCACTGGTATTAAACTACCTGTTCCGGTCAAGATATACCCAAATCTGTATTCTTAATGCCGTTCATTAAAATAGATGGATAATTCTTCCTGGATGCTAATTTTGAGAGGCTTATATCAAAAAGTATCAATTTTTACATATTGAATTATTCATAATACTGTATTTCATAACGAAATAACTGTCTTAGATTCAATCAAGAGAGAATATCTCATTGACACAGGTGTGCATTTACAACATGTTTTTTTATTAAAGAATTAACAAATATTTGAATATTCTCAATGAAAATTAAATAAAGATTTGTCCTTACTTTGCATAATATGTACATACATTTATGAAAGATATAATATTTTATAGTTATTTAATGAATGACTATAATCCACTGTAACGTAGATCCTTATAAACCACATGAGAAGCATATATTTATAGTTTGTTTAATATTAATATTTTGATTTTCAAAATAGTCAGGTGCAGGATACCCTGACAGGTATTTTTAATGAAAGTAAGTAATTGTTATCCTTGATATAATTTAAATGAAATCCTCCACCATCTTCATCAATTTATAAGCCTATGATTTTGTTTAGCATTTCGGTTTATTGATTTTTAAACCACATATATAACATGAGATAGTTTCCGGTGCATACAATTGGAATTTACTCTATAGTTCAAATTTAATATATAATTGGGTCAAATTGCATTATTAAAATTTATTACGTGTTTATCGTAGAGCGATAAATTGAGTTTCATAATCGTTTGAATTCAATTAAGACAGTTCGTATTTCATTAGCATTACATTATTATGAAATTGACCTAAAATATTTAAATTTTCAATGAGAAATTAAAAACATGATTATATAACCGAATAAAAAATAAATTGTAATATTTAAATTATTTTATCAAGGGTAAAACATGAAAAATTGAAATTTGATGATTTGAATAAAAATTAATATATCTTGCGAAAAGTTTGCTAATTTATATCTAAGTAATCAGAAATAGATATTATTTTATTAATTTAGTTCCAGATGGATATTTTTCATGCATTTATATTAAAAACATATGGTGTAAAGACAACCAAAATAAATGCATTAAGGCGCAAGAGAATCTGGCTGAAAATTTAGCAACTCATAGCCTATTAATATATTAAAAAAAATTGTAAACCCATGACTACTGTCACATAAATTTAAAGTTTAACAATGACGCCTCGAGCGCATATATAATAATAAAGCTTTGATTAGTTACGCGATTAGATTTGCTAGTTCGAGTCATTGGACGTCGAAGTTTTGAAAGATCAACGTCATAGTGTAAGAACATTCTTAAATTTCAATTTCATTGTTATGAATATATTTTATCAAATATTAACTTTGTTGCTCATGACTGTAACATTTTAATACTATATGCATATAAAAATCATATTGAATTATTGGTGTAAACAATAGCAATAATATTATTCGTCAATTGTTTATAGCGCGTTTGAATGTGAAGAAATATCAATTATTCAAATTTAATGATACATGAACATAACTCAAATACACTGTATTCAATAAAAAAACAAATTGTAAGTTTTCATTAGAATAAATAACAAATAAAATGATTTTGGTATTGTGTTCCAGACAACTTTTGCATATTATTGATACCATTAATGTTTTAAATGTGCAACGGCTTTATATTAGCTGTAATATAGTGAACGTAGGTAATAGATTTTTATACATAAAAATCCAACGTTATTATGATAATTGCGCCTTATGGAATATTTCTTCAATTGTTTTTCAGCTATTTTGCTGCATATGCTTTTGTTACTTCCATAATTTTGAATAATGTTTCAAAATATCGATGTGGGGCTTTATTTATATCATCCCTCATAAACTACTGCCGTTCTTATTAGCGTTTTATAAATTTTAATCTTTGTTCTCGCCAATAGTGATTTATCCCTCAATCAAAGACTACAAATCTTATTTAGAACTCCATATATACAAATTATACGTCGTTTCGATGTGTATAATAAAACGTTAAATTTTTGACAAAAATATATAATGCTGGATTACTATTTTAGTAATTATATATTGCTTTATATTTATAGTTATATTTATAGTATAAAATTGCATTGTTTTCCCCCGAGAAGTTGCTCCATGATGGGAGATAGCCACCAGATCCAAAGAGATGTTATTTCTCCTCTATAGTGTTGATAATAACGTGTGATGTTATATTTAACGGGGGACTGAGCATGTGTATTTATTTAATAGTATATTTTAAGAATATAGAGGTTTTTATAGGCCTTTCCCCATTTGTGTTAAATAATATGATACACACTCGAATCAATTTTTTATAAATAAATGCTTTGTTTTTAAATAAAAATCAGATATCATACCACAATCAAAGATTAATTTTATCGCGTAAATGTGTATAGTCTAGATATGCTTAATTGTATCGTTGGCATTATTTTAATAAAGGTCGATTAGTGGTAGTAAATCATCAATATAATAGTTTTTGATTTATATAAAAGTCTAAGTATTTTCTTAAGTTTCATTTAATAGATATTTTTCCCTAGTATTATTTGATAAGAGCTGGTCATAAATGGGCTATTGGATTGTTTGACATATTGTATTATACGAGACATGTTCTTAAAGCTAGTTTCCCATTAGTCACACAGCTAGTAAAACTTATATTGCGGGAAGCGATGTGATAGAGTATTGACGTAATGCAGCGATGGTGAATGTTAAGTTTTACTGTAAATCACTGCAGATATTGCGTTGGGTCATTCTAAACAAGCGGCGCAGGATGCTTAGTGTCGGTACTGTCTTCCTGCAGGCTTAAGCTAGGCCACACATGCCTTGATGGATAGTAAACCTCTTGCAGGAGTTCAGCTGGGAGGTGTTCAATCGTCTATTTTACAGCTGAGATGTCATTCGCATTGTGTTTGATTTCAGCAAACGGTCCTAGGGAAATTTGCTTTGTGGATGAGTCTCGTATATGTATTTATTTAGTAGATGTTAATATGCTAACCTTTGTTACATTATTCGTTTTTAGAATTTTTACACTATCTGTTTGAAATAATATATTATTTTTGTTATTGTTTTAGTAAAATACTTTGTACAGAAGTCGACAGGCGATAATTTATTATGTTGAAAATCGAAGTAATATCTTCTAAAACAATAGCTAGCCCGGATGCCGAAAAAAAGCACGTTTTATACAGAATATGCATAATTCATGATGTCGTTGAAGCGGACACAAATCCGTCATATTTGGAAAGAAGATATACACATTTCTTCGATTTGTTTAATGATCTCAAAAAGTATTCTCCCTCCCTTATGTCCACAGTAAATTTTCCTAAAAAAGTTAGTAAATAATACGATTATTTCACAATTATTGCATACCATTAAATGATGAAACTAAACAAAAACGATTGCTTTTCAGGTTATGATAGGAAACTTCGATCCAGAGCTTATTTCAAATAGATCTACAGGATTTGGTTCGTTTTTAGAATACGTTGCCAAAGAAACAAGACTGAGAGAAGCGCCGTGTACTGTTGGATTTTTTCAAAATTTAGAGCTTCAAGAGGCAAAGAAACTAATGTCTGAAAATAAATTTGACCAAGCTTTATCCTTACTAGAAAACATATTTACATTGTTAAATAAGGTTAATTTTATTTTATTACACGCTAACAGAATTATTACGATCAACGTGTCTAATTTATGTAATTATTATGAACACGTTCTGATACAAGCATAATGCAATCGTTAATGCCCGTAAAATAAGTCGCGATAGAAATGTAAAATATTTTATGACCTAATAATCAATATTATTTTATTTCGTGCGTATAATATTTAATAATTATTTCAGATTTATACGGATCGTTCGCGAGTGGTTTTAATTGCTCTTTGCCGCCTTGTAGCATGCGGATCGGGTAGTATCGTTGATCCGTTACCAGAAACGGCAGCATTGGCGGGTCCGTCTGAACGTTGGGCAAACCTTGCGTTGCGTAGATTCGATGCAGTTAGTGATACTGATCTATTAAGTCTCTATGTGCCTTTAATAAAAGCTTGTATTTGTATTTGGTAAGTGTAATTCACTTTTAATAATCCATGCATTTTTTGCATGTAAACACGTTTTTTTAATGATCGAATTATAATAAAATTCTTCTATTTTTAGGAAAACTCTCGGAAAAGATTGTAAACCGCTGGAATTAAATCTGGAAGATATGAAGAAAAGAGGCATCAGAGTTGTTAATTGTTCAAATTTGATGAGTACTATAGATAAATTAGAAACTCTAACGGATATCTATTGAGTTATAAATGCTGTTTTAATATTTAATAGTCAATTTTCTTTTTATCGTCAATTAGACTATATACATATATATGTTTTTTTTAGTTGATTGAATTATAAATACAATTGCATTGTATTTAGAATATTGCCAATTCAAGATTTACAGACTTTAGAGTTTTAAGAATATCACAAATATTTTTATATTCAGGTTGAGAATATACCATTTAAATATACTCATTGAAAATACCCGGTACATTTTACTTCATTGAGTGTTACAACTGTTGAAATAATTTCAAAGTTGAATATGCACTCAAATATATGGAGAATGTAAAGGGATAGTCATGTATTATTATATATTTTTATCTAAAGTTTTGCAATCGATGCAGTGCACTTATAATATCCATTTTTAATTTGTTTATTATTTTTTAAGCTAACAATATTTGATATGGATGATTCATAGCGAAGAAATGTATTTATGTTATTCATTTTTTATCCATATGATTGGTGAATGGTTTCTGCTACGTAATGGGGTGAATGTTAGGGGACATCTTTCTATAATGACTTCCAAAATGTAACCATTTAACATATGTTTCGAGAACTGCTTTGAAATCTGCATCTTCCCTCGTCTGTCTGCGAGACCAATTTTTTATACTGTAGCTGTTATTTAGTTTATTTTTTAAGCAATCAACCAAGTTAATCAGCTCACAATTCGCATTCTTAATTCCGTATCTATTCCCTTAAAATTAGCACCAAAAGAAGATTAGAAATTTGTCGGTTGTGAATTTTCCTCTTCATTACAATTTCAATATGTTTTTTGCTATAAATTAAAAATATACTTGCATATAATTATTTTAAACAGTTTTTATATAGTTTTGAATTAACTTTAGTGTTAGAGAAATTAACGTCTTAATATTTTTTTGATTAGGTTCATATTTATAATTATCTGGTCAAACATGTAAAGATGTACATCGCATTTATGTCATGTTTTTATTCAATCTAAATTGGTTTACATATTCGGGAAGATGATAAAGAAAAACTCTTTGAGTAACCGATTTTTTATGTTGAAAATTGTTATTTAACTACAAATTGACTGATATATAACCTTCTATTGTACTATTTTTGTAGTTTTTTTATAATAGGTAAATTTATTTGTTTTGTAATTTTTATTTATTTATATGAATTACAATATTTATTTGGAAAGTTAATCATGCTTTTAAAATAATTTTAATTTACATGCACGTACATACGGGATGTGTCCCAAAAGTCATGAAATATATTTTTTTAAAAAGAATTTTTGATATTACCGGTACAAATTGTTAATATTTTTCAAAGTACTTTTTACGAGCATCCACACATTTTTTTCCACAGACTCCGATGGCCGGTACGCCCTCTTAAAGGTTTCGATGGGAATATTCTTCAGAGCTGTTATCTAGCTACTTGGATATCGTCAATGCTGTCAAAACGGCATCCTTTGAGTGCGATATTGATCCTCGAGAAGTCGGCGGGAACTAGATCGGGACTCTAAGGTGTTTTAATTTTTTAATTTAACATCGTTTTAATTTTGGATTTGCTCATTCTGTCCTTCGTGACATGGTCTCGAAACTTCCATAAGACGCCCTGGGTTTGATCCCATTGTAATGTCAGATTCTTACTGACTAAATTCCTCCCTTGTCCTTCTCTGTCCCCTTGGTATTGTTTATTATATTGTTTCAGGAGGGCAGGTAGTCTGGCCTTAAGTAGCTGGCCCTATTCTAATGTGGGAGAGCTACTCTGCGTCTCTCTCTTCCACCAGCTTACGACCGGGATAAGTCCATCTTCCCTTGCTGGACTGATCCCATCTCTGCTGCACGGCTTCCTTCAGTTTCTGGTCATGCTCGTTGTAGTTTTTGGGATCTTCGAAGTCTAAGGCCCTCTTCCTTGCATAGAGGTCCAGCGGAGAGCACCGCTTCTTCAAATACTGTTCTGTATTGGATTCTTACCAGCTTTCTGTAGCTCTCATGTTTGACCGACTCATGCCATATCGGGGCTCTGTATAGAGGGATTGAGTGTATAACCTCGTTTATGGTTATTCTTCTGCACGGCTTTGGCTCTACGATGTTGGCAAATGTTACCTTCTGCGCCTTCTGCTGCTTCAATGTGTTTACTGGGTCACCTTGTTGTCCTTGAGAATTCCGAGGTATCTCAGCATTTTGCTGTATTTAACCTCGTGATCGTTGATAACAAACTGTGTGAACCTCGGTCTTCTTCTGCTGAAAAAAATCCTGATGCTATCCCGATTCTACTGATGCTGACTGAACTTTGGTGCGCTGTAAGTTAAGTGTCTCTCGCGCTTCACCCAACTGGTTTTAATGCGCTTTGACCGGTAGGGGTGTGGCAAAAAAATATATTTCATGACTTTTGGGACACATCTTGTAGATATTGGGAGATTTTTATCAGAAAACAATGTTTATTTTTTCAATATTAGTTTTAATGCTGTAATCGTTGACTCGATTGACTTGAGCTAAATCAAAATAATATTACTAGTCAAGATAAATTATAAAAGATATTTTTTTCCACAAAAACATTCCTTAATTGAATTACTCTCAATAATTCAAAGCTAACACACTTTAGCCAGACGTTAATATGCACGACATTAACATTGTAGCGGGTTAAATTGGCAATATGTATTATTGATTATTATTTTTAAAACTATTGGGGAACCATGGGGGTCTTATCACGAAGAAACAATCAATAGCCGTGTTTTGTATTACGAATCAATTACTAGCCATCCTGCATAAAGTGTGTTAATTGTCTTCATTCAGATGTAACGATAATTTTTTATAACTAAATATGATATTTATCTGTATAATGAAATTTATAAATTTATATAGATATATAAATAGGCATAATATCCATATGTTTAAAGCATGAATAAAATAATATTCGAAATTTTTTAAAACATTTCAAACATGTTCATATGAAATAAAGAAGTGTCTGCTTATAAAATATATAAAAGCTCTAATGTATATAAAGCATTCACAGGCGGATTCAATCCGTTATATATTAAAACGTCAATTGCAATCACGTCATCATCAAATGAATGCGCACGCCTATCATGAAATGATATGTTACCGTGATATGATCTCAAAAATTATGTATAAATTTTGCAAGGGAATTTTAGAGCGTCAATTTAACTCTGTCAATTATTGGAGTTCACATATTTTTATAAAATTCTAACAAAATCGTGTATTTAAAAGGTATGTAATCAATTGAGAAAATTATCATCAGCTTTTATCGTTAGATTTGTTTAAAAAATATCTTTAAATACCAACAATATTATATACAAGTCCTTATTTTATGTTGCGGACATGAGATTTATGTAATCGTTTTAAAATATTGCGAATCACTGTAGAAAAAATGATCAAATTTTGTCACACGTTATTATAAAATAAGTAAAATTACACGTGATTGATTTTATTTAATTTAATTTGCTTGATTTTTATGAGAGTATTTTAAAAGTGGATGTTAATGAGACTATTGTCATTTTATAAGTTTTTCATCTATTATTTTTTTTAAATTTAGTGTATATTATAATCAAATCATGTTTCAGTGCTTCCTGGCTTAAAAAAATGCTCATCTTAATAATACTGTATCAATCTAAATAGATGATATTCCGGCAGGATACAATATAAAATTTTATTCTCGGATACATGGTTGTTTATTATTGTTTTAGATGTATGAAATTTGTGAAATATTATAGTTTAATAGTGCCATGGTTTTTGCCTGAATTCGAAAAGCATCTTTGAATTAATTATAGATGAATATAATTTTATGCTTTAAATACGAGCCAAAAATGGTTTAAAAGAATACTTTTATCTCAAAAATTGCCATATTAGGACTCTAGTTTGAATTTTTTTAGAATTGACAGCTATTTTTATTCAATTATGCCTTTTAAAATTGAATAATGAAAATGAAACAGTGTTGTGATAAATATTAATTTCGTAATTAAAGTATTATTTATGCATATTATTGAATATTGCCTTCGGTTTATAATTTTATGAAAAAATAAGTTTGTCCCATAGTATTAATTCTGTTAACGGTTGTAATGGCTGCATGTTTTTATATCAACGATATTATTTAATTCTTTGCATTCCCGAGTAATTTCAATACCTAATTTACTAAATGTGTTAAAAATAACCTTTTGCATTGGGATTTCTACGGAATGTTTCATATTTTATTTGCTGCAATATTGGTGCCAGTGTAGTGTAAAAGGTTAAATGTATATAAAAAAAGTCCAGTCTATTTTTATTGATTTATAAATAATATTTTTATATACGTGCTTGTAAATGATGTGATTAACTTATTGGTATTTTTTATGTATGACTATTCGTTTTATGTGCCAGTAGTACAACTTTAATCGGTCGTATTAATAGTTTAGCAACTGCATGATGTCTCGATACATAATGAAAAATAAACGTATATTTCGTGTCCTGTTATCTATTGTAATGCAGCTGTTAAAGTGTTAATATGTTAGTATAAAATCCGAGTGTGGATGTTTTTATTATCTCATTTAATTATAATTAGAAATGTGTTGAATTTATTTACAATTTTTTTGAAATAAGGTTAATACAAATTATTATGTTCGTTTGAATGTACAAATTATCTTTATATTTTTTTGGATTGTGAATTTTAGTTTAATTTTATTTTGCTGGACTGAAAATAATGTCAAAGATTACTTTCTAATTGGATGAAGTTGTTATGGATTTATATGGGCCAGTTTTATTGTTATTTCTATTGAATTCCTTAGCATTCTTATCATGTTCGTCCTTAACTAAATTATGCTAGTATATTTATTATATTTAATCATTTGTTTATGTTGCGAGCGTCTAACTCACTGGGATATTCTTAAATTGATCTGAACGAATAGAATCTGATGTTAATAATGTATAACCAAGGAAGGGGAACATTAATGAAATTTCATCATACTATTCTTTCATATAGAATGTACGATTTTTTCACAATTTTTATATATAGTCATTCTTATTAAAAACATGATTTTGTAAAAATATACAATTCAAATGCTTAAATGATTGTCCGATGTTTCTAATATGGAATATCTACGAATTAATTTATTTGTGAACGCTTATAGTTTTGTATTTTGCTTTTTTCACTAATCATATTTTTTTTAAATTGTACATGTGTTTAACAGTTTGATAATCAATATATTTATGAAATATAGATGAAAAGTGTTAAACAGATAGTTTCTTATCCTTAATCCTATTTTATTTATACCGTCTTACGTACAGTGCTCTGCAACCTTTTTTCACCTACGGCACACCAAAGTTCTTCCTTAAATTTTGCGGCACATCAAAAGCTAAAATAATAGATATTGATTTATTTTAAAATAGCTTTCGCCATAGTACGAGGCATATCCAGAAAGTAAGTGTACTACATTTTTATGTTTTTTAATTTAAAAAAAAATGCAAGATATTTTTGATACACTTGTTAACTATTTTTCAACATAATCGCCATCCCGTTCAATGCATCTGGTGAGCCATGGCACAAGCTTCTTTATGCCTTTCTCGAAGAACTCTTCCGCCAGCTTCTTCCCTCACTTCAAAATCTCTTTCTGCACCTGTTAGTCGGTTGAAAATTTAATCCCACCCATGTTTTTTTTCAATAAGGGGAAAAGGCTATAATCTGAATGCACCAAAAATCGGATACACCAATACTGAGGATGGTTCAAAATATCCCAACCAAATAAATCCAAGAGCGCCTTGATGGCTAAGCCATGGCCTCCTCTCGTCAGCATACCCCTCCTTTTGTTTTGAATGCTTATTTTGAGTTTTTTTAGGATCTTACAATATCGTTGTGCATTGATGATCTCTCCCTGAGGTAGAAATTCGATCAAAATTATGCCTTTTTGATACCAAAACACTGAGGCTATGATTTTTTTGGCAGATGAGAAATTGGTGTGATGCCACTGTGACGGTTGTTTTTATTTATTCAGGCATGTAATGAGCCACCCACATTTCATCTCCAATCGCAATAGAAGTCAGAAAATCCCCACCTTGCAATTCAAGTCAAAGGGATCACAGAACGTGGCTCGCATTTGGCGGGATTTCTCGCCGACATCTTTCATGCAACTGAACACTACAACATGAGTTTACGTACCACCATGTTCCCGAGAAGCTCGCTTTGTCAGGAAACCTCCCTCTGCCGCCCAGTATTGCCAACCCTCAAAAAACAAAAAAAACACAGCCCGTTATGCTTACAGTACACTTACTTTCGGGATATATTTCATACATAAAGAAAAGAAAAAAAGACACAAGTTTCATCCATAGTGTGTGTTTTTTTCTGACGTGCAATTAATTTTGCAACATGCACTAGCTTCTTATGCCTTTTCAAAAACCCTGAGGGCCGAATTCATATTTTTTTCTGTGTTTGATTTTGTTCTAAACGCCAGTTTAGACTGGCAGTTGTTCTAATGCCAGTCTCAAAGACAGTATTTATCTTCTTTATAATATCTTCACTTTTTCTAGTAGTTTCAAGTTAACTACAAAATAGTAACTCTCTTGAAATCATCTGAATGAATATGTTTCACGAAGACAAGCAACTGAGCACACGAGCTTACGTCTGTTGATTCATCAACTTGAAAAGAAGACAATGGTGAAATCTTGATTTCATTCAAAATCTACTCTTTCATGTCTAGGTTTTTTTTTTGCTTAGCAATTTCCAATGCGACTTCATATGATGCTTGCACTGATGCTGTGGGCCATTGCTGAAAACGTCCTGTTCGATAAAGTCTCTGATGTTTGCAAATTAGTAAAGTCGAATTTTAGATAGATTCTCATGAATACTTAGTTTTTTTTTCTTATTAAAATAAAAATTGCGTTTTGGTGAATATATTTTTTAGTCGACTGTATAAGTTGGCGACCTCACAGAAAACCCGTCGCGAACCAATGACATAGATATTATTTAATTTTTTAAAAACAAATAGTATACTTTTGAATCACGCTGTATGGTAAAGCTTTGTTTGAAGTTTAATGTATCGTCTATTATGAAGCTTGAAATTAAGCTAAAAAAGTGCGGTTGTTTGTCTGAAACGGCGGTGGCCCGAGTTTATGCAGTAATTACATTTAATTGAGTAATTAAATTATCGTCATTGGTCTCGTCGGACCTATTCCGCTAAGACGAAAACACCATCATGATGAAGACATCTTCTTCGTCGAAACGTAAACATTACAATATTGCCCCCATCGCGGAGCAAGGATCGTTCTTAGACCCAAACGATCTTTTTAATTTAGAATTAAAGCGTCCGCAAACTTTGCGTTTACCCTCATTAACATCGTGGATAAAACTCCCGCTTGCACAGCACTTCTTGTATAATCGATTCAGTTTCGCTAAATTGTACAGTAATCTCTGCTCGACTGACGAATATTTATCCAAAACGGTCCATTCGTATTGTAATCTGTTGGGGATTTTTTTCTCATCTTGTAATTTACTCTAATGAAACACAACCCTCACGACTTACGAATCTGAAATGTGATTTGAAAGGGGATCATGTTTTTATATTTTATTTGGCTGGCGATCAATCTGCTAAATATAATGGAGTTTTTAACCCTTTGCGATTTTTAAAAAACAGTTCCATTTCATTTCACGTTTTGTAATCGTTAATATAGCTGCATATGTATTCATATCGGTTGTAAGTTTTTTGATCAAATTTGAGCAACAAAAAATGAATATTTGGATTATATTAATTATTAGTAGCAGAGCCTTAACGAGCTAGTGGATATAATAGACCTTTCAAAAAATGGTGTACATCTCATATTGAGTGAAAATTTGAACATGAGAAAGCTATGCGCAGGATGGGCGCCGCGTTTGCTCACTATGTAACAAAAACAGCGATGTAATGATGTTTCAATCGACTGTTTGGCGATGGTTCATAGCAATAATGCCGAGTTTTTGCATCAATTCAGAATGAAACATGGGTCCATCATTTCACATCTGAGACAAAAGAACATAGGGACCCTCCACAGACCCGAGCTGTTTATTGATCCTAAAAAAAAAACTAGCTAAAGATCATGATCTCAAAGATCTCATTTGGCATGAGCCACCTTTGTAAGTTAACCTCTGAAGAAGCTTCCCTGATCGTACATATCATAGAAAATGCTGCAAAAAGTACTTCAAGAGAACGGAGTGGCCATAAGGTTTGTGTGTCTAACCGGTCCGCTTTTCGGACCGCTTACACGACGAATAAGCGCCTCGCGATCGGACGCCATACCTGACCATGTCTACAGAACGATTACGAACTCTCATTACAAAACGAAGTTGTCGGAAGAAGACTGATCGTGTGGATTGTTTAAATTTTACAATCTAAGGAAAATATTGTTGACTTTATTATATTTAAGCAATAATGAAGAAAAAAGGAATTATAAAACTTAGTATATATTATAAAAATGGATAGAGCCAATCACCGTTGATTCATGTAAAATAGAATGGTTAAGTCAAATAAAAACTATGTGCAACTCTCGACTGGGTCGGTATTCTGCGTTTTGTGCCCCAAGCCCAGTTGCGCCCGTGGCGGGCGCCTGCTTTGTCACCTCCTTATCACGGCTCTGATTAGTAGCATCTTCCCATAGTGGATTATTGGCAATTGGAGAAGATTCTTATTGCATTTACAAGAACTCAAATTTCTTCGCTTTCTTGAAAGTTTGCTTCTTGCCTGGCCCACAATCTATGGTGGAGACGATCTTTTCAATGTCATCGCGCTTTTTTTGCAGGGCCATAACAAGGGAGTGGCAAAGTAGGCGACCTCCACGCGCACAACTGGGCTTGGGGCGCAAAACGCAGAATACCGACCCAGTCGAGAGTTGCACATGGTTTTTTAAATTTTACTTGACCATTCTACTTAGACATGAATCAACACTGATTGACTCTATCCGTTTTTATAATATACACTGAGTTGTTTAATTCCTCTTTTTTACGTTATCGACAAAAACAATATTTGTTATAACGTGCGACAACAATATTTTCTATTGATTATAAAATTTAAAAAACCCATCCGATCAGTCTTCTTCGGACAATTTCGTTTGTAATCGTTCTGTAGAAATGTTCGAGTATGGCAGTATAGACAAAAACACGAAGCGTTTATTCGTAATGTCAGCGGTCTGAAAAGCGGACCGGATGGACACACAGACTTTGTGGCTACTTCGTCCTCTTGTAGAAAAGTTAAAAATTAATGCATATCCGGGGCCTTTAGTAGTAGGGTACTTTTAGAATTTTTTTCGTATTTAAGGATTTACGGGGGGGGGGGGGGGGGGGCGCTTCATAACTTCGTTAATTGCGATTTAGGCGGTCCTGAATCACACTTTTGGATTTTTGCCGTACATATGTACTAAACTTGTATTGAGATGTCGGACTACAGGAGGCGCCGGATTATACTGGAGCCGGATTACCGTGGTTCTTATGTTTTTATTGATCGCCTTTTTAATTAAATATATTTGCTCTTTCATTATGTAACATTTTTAAAAACTTATCAGTGATAACATCTTGTGCTCTGATTTGGATTTCGTTCAATTTACAATATCTGAATCGTTTCCGTGGACGTTTTTGTCAATTTTAAGTAGCTTTATTTAATATTTAATTAACATTTTATCCAAGTTTGAATACTCGAATAAGGTCGCTTGGGAATTGCGAGCCTTATATAAAATGGCTTGCCAGCTACGATGGAATTAATCCAGTAACACTTGGTCTGGCGGATCATGTATACATCATGTATGTGCGTAATTGAGTGTTTTTTTTTATATGGAAAATATTTAATACATCAACGGCAAATGTTGAGGATTATAGTTATTATTAAAGACGCGCACGTTAAAAATGTAATATGACGAAACAGAGACTGACGGGTTAATATAAACTAATCGATTGGTTGATGGGTTATTATGATAGGGATTAGGACGTTGTGCGATGTAAAATACACGTTGTCCGCAAAAAAGCTGTTTTTGAGACCCTTTGTTGTTGTTAAAGTAGCATTTTAAAATCCGCAACGTGTTATTGTGGATGTGGGCTTTATTGAATCCATTTTGTTATAAAAATGGCGAAAATCACGCAATCGTTTTTACTCCGTCTTATTATTAATACATTGATTTGGCGAGGCATCCATCGTTGAAAAATAAGGACCGAACTGGACGTTCTTCGTCCAAAAAGCTGGATTAGTTCCTGGACCGTGGGTTATAATCGGGATCAAATCGGTTCACTGCATAAAATCGTCTCGAAATTGTAAATAATTAAAATATAACTTTGAAATTTTATACTTTAAAAATATCTATTTAACCCTTTGGTTGCTACGGTGTATGTTGATAAATGGAAGTCTGTTTGCTATCTTCCTATTATTTGATCTTGATCTCTTATATATTGATTTTGAAATCATCAATGAGCCAATAGCGATTGTTGTTTGCAGTTCTCGTCAGTTTCAAAATAAGCGATTTATCGCATCTTAGCGCTCTAATCCTAATTTTATTATATGTTTGTCCCTGGATTTTTTTAAAAGGCTAAATTGACACTTCTATTATCTGGGACAACAAATCGCATCAGCTTTACAGTTTATCTTTTAAATATGTAAAATATTTGGCTTCCTCTGAAATTGTAGTCCGGATTTTTTTGGAATGGAGTAAAATAGATCCGCTGTAATCCGACAAACGTTTTGCAAGGAGGCGTCGGATTGTTCAGTTTCTCGGACTGTAGAGTACTGCCCTCGACCCCTTGTAGTTCGGATTTTTTTGGAAAGGAGTACTTGTAATTCAAAAAAATATAAAAACGTTGAGATATACATAGACAAAATAATATGAATATTATACAATTACTGGCACAAACAAAATGGAGATAGCAGTTATAAAAAATAAAATCTGTTACCGCCATCAAACGTAGCTTCGTTACTAGCTACAAACCTTTCCTTGTATTGGGATGTCGGACTATAGGGGGCCGGATTAGACTGGGGTCGGATTACCGTGGACCTGCTGTAATTCTTTTAGGAAAGATCAAGATACAGATTACAAGATCTTTTAGGAAAAGTTCAATTATCAGCTGAGGTGGATTTAGTAATACTTTGAGTATATATTGCATTCAAATTGGGATACCATATTTAAAAAAAGATTGGCGGTTTATTAGCGGATAAAAGACTTTAGTTTGAAAGGGAAAAAATACGATCTATGTATACATATATACAGTAAATATATGTTTTTCAAATTGTTATATTAACCTTTCCCCACCGATGATGTATTTACTACACCTCGACTCTAATAATGGGAATATCGATATGAAATATTATAGATACGGGATTCAAAATATTTGTATTCATCCATAATATAATTACGAATCATATCAAAGTATTATAGTATATAAGTATTCATCTGCAGCGACGGAAAAAAATAATTTGTCGGGAAACCGGGAATATTTCGAGTTTTAGTTCGTGTCTCAGCAGAAAGGAATTTTATCAGTCACATTGATGGTGTTAATAATATTTGAATTTTTTAGCTATGGTAAGTGCTACATTTGAAACTAATGATTCTAAAATGTTTGCGATATGACTGGATATGGAAAAAAGAGATTCGAAGATATTTTGAATTTGAACGTCGTAAAATACCTAGGTTTGGATTGTTCAAGAGGACAGGGTAACTTTAAGACTTATCTTTGTGTCACTTAACTTTAACTTGGAATCAGATATATCTGATCTTTATTTGGTGCTTTCCATCCTTGCCAGGAGGATGCATAATGTCCTCTGATTTTTGTATATTTGAATATCGAAATGGAGTTCGATGAGTGCGGCCCTGGAGGGCCCGGGGCGCGCGCCGATCGGCGATTAATTGAATCGCGGCGGCGCGGCTTATTACAGGCGGCGGTCGCGGCCACAGGAGCGGCCGCCCTTTCATTCAAATTACGAAATTGCTTTACGGGCGCTCCGCCACCGACATCTGCGGCTCCCGCCCCCGCCCACACTCCACCCCCGGGCTCCACTGAGCTTCTCAAATTGGGGAAGCAATTCACCATCATCTGATTAAATATTGAAGAGTATTCGACATGTATAAAGCAATTGACGGACGATTTGCAGATTCGCTTGTCGGTATCAATTCAAACAAATAATTCAATTGCAACCGCAAAATCATTGATATCAGTGAATTTTCATGATTTAAAAAGGACTCGGTTAGTTCATAGTTTGGGTCAAAGTGACTGCTGAATATTTTTAAGGGGATAGACAATCCATGAAAATTAATATTTTCTTATATTGCTTTTGTATTAATTTCGACAAAGCTATGGTGTTTCAAATTGATAATGTATACTTTGGAGACCCCCATGTATTGAATCAAATCGTACAGATAATCGCATACAATTTTGCATTATATTTATAGCTCTTATTTAGTAATAACGTATCAAATTGATTGGCTCAACAATTGAAAAACATAGTGGTCGAATATTATTATCGATTGCTATTAAATGCCTCACAGCTTGAGGGCTAACTTATATTCAGATGTATATAGTGAGAGGCAACTGCAATTGAATCTATTCAACTATAATCACTTTATATTTCAACGATCTATAAATAATATTTATACATAAGGCGTTGGAATTGAAATTATTTCTTAGATTTATATACAGCGCCAGGCTAATAAATTTCTTGTGGTGTTTAGTTATTGATAATGTTATTAATGTTTTTATAGACACTGGAAAAAATAGCTTGTCTTGCAGATTTGCAGTCGAACACGATTTATTAGCAATTTTTTGTATGGTTATAAATTTTGTTGTATACAGTTCAGAACTTACGTTTCTATCGATTCAGGGTGAAGAAAATACAATTTTTTAATCCAAGTCTATATTTATATGCCAAGATAAAGACCGCAGTTACAAGATTGATCAAATCGTTCTGCGGCCAAGACGACCGGTCGAACCCCAAGACGTAACTAAAAACTCTTTGGGGATCGATTGTGTTTTTTCAACATTTTTTTTTAATTTTACATTACAATTCCGTAATTTAATTGCAGAAATAATGAATTAATAGACATATTATTTTGATATTAGAGTGACTTACATCTGATAGGATGATTCGATGATGATATATTGTATTCGACGAAGCTGTCTAAAAATAATTTTATTGGCAGATTTTATCTTAGGGTTGTTTATATTAAATGTTTCAGTGCACAATATCAAACAATGAATTACAAAAATAAGCCTAATCACAAGCAGACGTCCAAATAAATTCACTTAAAATCAATTCAAAGTCTTTATCATCTAACATCCGAATTATCTTTATCAATGCTGATTCTTATGATTGCTCATTTTTCCCACTAATTATTTTCTTTTTCAATGAAACGTATTTTAAAATAAAGCTTTCGTGGAATTGAGCTGTTTGGATCATCCCAAGTACGATAAATATTGTTAAATCGAGTTAATCTTAGAAGATTCATCGATGTAAAATGATTTTTTTCGATGTTACAAAGCCTTTTGATCCAAAATTTTCAGTGATTTCCGATGCGACTCTGTATGAAATAATCGTTTTTTTTTCGATGATCTATCTGATGATAAATTGAATCGGGCGAATGGGAACGTGGATATGCTGTAGTTTTAAGCATCCAGAGCCAGTTTGTAAGTCGGGATTGGTCTCAAAGACGATTTTGTGATCGATATGGCGACCATTGTGAGAAAGTAATGCGTTTAAGTGATATAAACTGTGTCGGCAGATATTACTTGACAGAATCACGTCTCGGCCGGTAATGTACAAAACCGACGAATGGATTAGTAAATTCAATCTGTAAAACGAAACGTGACCCGGGATCACACGAATAGGTGCAGACGGATGGGTACGTGTAAAATCTTTAATTGCTACGACTAGATTTCATATTAGAACAAATCGAGAGACGTTAGTTTCGTTTGGAGCATGGCACAGTGGTCACATTGCTTTTGGCAATTTATTTTATCAAAATATTCCGGAAAATTTGTACAATTCCATGGATTATGCATGGACGTTATTATGGTCGATCCTTGGGTTTTGATGTTTCTGGCATCAACACTTGATGATGTATCCTCAAGTTGGATAAGCAGGATTTAAAGATTTGGAGCTGCAAATAAAGACAAAGGAGTGGTCTAATCGAATTGTTTTATTTCATCGATTTTTGTTGTCCATTATCCATTGTTATCTAACTTATTTGAAAATCGCCACTTTAAACGAACGATTGATATCTGCACTTTCAAAACACATTTTTTTATTTCATCAGACTACATACCGAAAGCTAAGCAATAAAAAACTATGGATTAATATTGATCCAAAATTGTAACATTACATTGTATAACTAAGCTATTAAATTTGTAGGAAGCGATTATTAACGTTCCCTTCACTCATGATTTCATCACGTAAAAAATTATATTGTGTCATTCATACTTGAAGTAATTTTCGCCAATACGATCATGTTCTTATATTTTGCACGCAGAATAATTGTACGTATTCCGCTGCATATTTTAGATTTCGTTATATACATCAAAGCGATCAAACGGCGGTCCCTAATTAATTAAGGGAATGACGCACATCGTCGATAAGTCCATCAATTTCATTACCCATATTGACTCCATCGATATAATGCGTTTAATTAAGTAGAATCCCTGAACAATTTACATGCTTCAGGGAAGCACGGGGAGGGTCATAATTTTCTGACAACAAGGCAATTTAGTTAAAAGTCTACCGTTGACCTCCCCCCGAATAGAACAATAAAGGTCTCAGAAAGATTACCCAGTGGAATTGATAGATCGTGCTTCTCTATTTCCTGAATATTGACTATCACGGCAACCTGTAATGGCTTCATATCGCGTGTCTTGCACCAATTCTCATCAATATGCTGTTTTGGACGATGATTTACTTCCGAATTGGCACTTGAGGAGTATGATGGAGCGATACCTAGCAATCAATGCATTACCGACATTGGATAACATCGCTTCGAGAATTGAGCGTTGTAAAAATTCAGCGATTCGCTAATCTGAGATGATAAAATGGAATAAGATGATCAATTTACGTATTTACAGTTATTTGAATCGGTGAAGGCGTTAATGCATGCTTTAATTTAATAACAGTAAATATTAGGTCAGTCCAAAAGTTCTTGGGTATTTGTGGGAAATTTTTAAGTACCCCTGTCGTTGCTTTCACCGCTGCGACAATCCCCGACCGTCGTCTTATTCGGCTACGGGGACGGCACTCAGGGGTCACTCGGAGCACCTAGACGAACTTCCCGTTTAAAGCAAAGCCTTAACAACAAAATATATGGCCAGCTTTAAAAATATCAAAATGTTAATGGCAGAATATTTTGATTCATGCAGCAATTGTTACAGGGTGACTTATAAGTCCCCAATCGAATATTCGAATATATTTGCCCTTTTTTCATATTAAATTATATTTAGAAACGGGAAACGTTCTTCCCTTTAAAAAATAATATATGAAATATTCATTAAAAAAGGCCCTCTACATTGGCATCCGAGACATTGATCAAACTTTTTAATACAAACCGATAAGTCATCCAACAACTCTGATTAAGAAGTTCAGATAATAAAAAAATAGAAGTAATAGAATCAGAAACATTACAGAAACAGTTGGATAACACAATTGCCACAATATAAAGTTTATTGAAAAACTACTCAACATTTTTGATTACGTCAAAAATGCTGGGTTATTTTAGATATTCGTTGCGATTCTCTATTGTCGATAAAACCAACCTCTTGATGAGTACAGTCGCGTATTTGCGATCCAATTCCAGTGATTCAGAAAGAGCATTCTTGCACGTTAAGCTCGGAGATTGTGAATGGAAGACAAAGACGGAGAGAGTGTTTTGCGTACATCGTATGATTGTATAGATCGATAGCCCAAATTAATCAACTATTAATGATAACTCCAATTAATCGATTACAAGTGTATTGTTTATGTTTACGCGAAGAAATGTGTTCTCAAGAGTGTTTATTTATTGATATACTAGCTTTATACATGCTGCGCGGTTCTGAGTCATTTTAAAATTACCCTACTACTCAAAGGGTTAAAAGTAGGAACGTCCAATGCACTTTTATTTTTAAATATTTTAAAATAAAATTAATAAAAATCTGATCTTTTTGATTTTGTTTGACTTCAAAATTTCACTTGATTTCATACCTTTGTTTGCCTGAAAACGCGTTGCGCAACAGAGGTTGCCACTTCTCGCCTTCTTTCTTCAGTAACGGGACCAAGAAGCTTCCTATCCGACGGAATAAATGTATTTCTAATGAAGTGAACTATGTAAAAAAAATAAGGCACTCTATTTTCATTTTTAAATATCACTAATAAGCTTGTATAGCGAAATTCCGGGTTATATTTGAATCATTCTCACATGAATGTAAAAAATATTCGAATATTTTATCAATTTCATATTAATTATTCGAATAATTGATTTAACGAATATTTGAGACCCCTACTTATAAGCTATTTTTAATTTTCCTATTTAAGTAGTCTTTTCAAATTTTGACGGATGTGGAAAGCAAATGGGAAAATCTATTCCCTAGAAAAGTCTCCTATGAAAATTGCCTATATTTAAAAACAGGTATGGTATCTTAAGTAATAACCTAACATAGTTCGAGTGTTTGTTCTATCTTAAGAATTACTATTTACCCCCCCTGTCAAATTTGACAATTTATAGGAATCAATAGCTTCTTAATTACATTCATCACATGGTCATCTTGAATTGTTATTAAATGGGCATATATTGAGTTAAATGGAATGAATAGTTGGTGAAATTAATTGAATATCTCCTGCTGTTGTCTTCAATCCATCATGAGATTACGTAACTGGACTAAAAACGTTCAAATCCATAAAATATGTCGGTATTATACTTTGGAAAATCTCTGCAGCTAACGGCGTACTCTTATACGTATAGGAGGCGGACATTTGAGGGTGACAGGGTATGATGACGAGGCTAACTTCGGCCGGAGAACATTATTAAAACATCGGGCAACTTTTTAAAAAGCAACCATCTGGGGTTTCCGGATTAAGTTTTCCCGTTGAACGGGCAGCTAGCCGCAAAACGATGAGGGTCGTTATAGACTTAAGTGATTCTAGGGCGAGAGATATCCCTAAAAATTTGCACGAGTCTATCGAACTTTGCTTATGCAAACGCGGGGGGGACGTGTAATCATTTAAAAAGTTCTAATAAACACAGATTTTACGACGCCGATGCGGAAGTATTACATAAATGTAAAATTTGCGGAAACGAAAGTGCCAGGCGCGTTGTCATCAGAAGGCACGATGTATTATAAGAACACATCGTTCATAAATCACCAATTCCCAATATTCTTCAAATTGCGAGCCTTTTTATGATAGCCGAATAATTTGCAATTTCCGCTATTGTTATGTCGAAATAAATGATGTACATTCGCTCCAAGGAAATCTCGAATTTTACGGACTTTACAGACTCTGAACCATGGTAATATATTCAATTTGCAATAAATTATTAATTTCAAGAGGCACATACTTATTTATTTATTTCTAATGGATATTATCATAATTGTAGTCCAGCCATAAATAGTCTACTGCAGAACTAGGGCCTCTTCAATATCCATTCATAGAAAGTGATTACATCTTATGTAGCATGACCTTTGAATTTCATTCAAAAAGCTCACCCAGCGGGCCACCTGGATGAATATATCCAAGGGCACCTTTGCGACTTTACTAAAAAGGGTTTTCTGGAGTACAAAAAGTTCAGTCCCTCTTTTCCTCGCTGGAGCTACGGCGAAGTCCTAAGTGAAATCTAAAGACTAAGTTTATCTCGGATTCGCTCCACCATCAGAGAGGGTGTCTTCCCATCCTAACTCAAGCGAATTTGAGACTAGGTGGTTTCATCTTTCAGGTTGATCCTCCCAGTTTGACCATTTCAAAACGATATGGAAAGCAATGGAAGACAAATACTACACATTGATCTTAGCCAACAGGCCGTGAAGCGATAGCAATGGAAGACAATGGTGTTATTATTGCGAAGTGAAATTCTTCGTTTGTCCCTTCTCATGGCAGTTTACTTGTCAAGAAATCTATAAAAGTAGTAGCGGTTGATAGTTTGACTAAGTTAATAAAGTAGAATGATAGATGTCTCATATTGGAAATGTGATAAATAAAGTTAAAAACGATCAAATGTAGTAAAAATAAGTAAGTTTAATAAGTAACATGCTGTAGTTGTAGTGGCTAGAAGAACCGCAACTGGGAAAACCAAGAATAAGAATTTTGTAAATGTTTTAAATGGTAATAAAAATCATTTCGTAGTTGACATGAATAGGGGTGATTACTAACGAACATATTGGCTTCTAAATTGATCAAGATTCAAAAGTTCTTTAGGAAAATGCTGCATAAAGTTATGGTAAATGTAACTTATGATTTAAAGATGTGGTAAATATAACGTATGATATGGATTTTGTGGTCAATCCTGAAGCATACCATTTAGAATATGAATTCCATACCAAATATTAGTACTGTTTTCGAATAAAAGCAGAATGTTTCCCACAGTTTATACAAAATATAAGAAGCTGATGTTTATTAAAACTAGCTTCATACCACTTTGCAGAAGATGCTTAGAAATTTTCCAGAACATTATGAAATTGTGACAATTAGAATGTAGCAGTGCAGAAAAGAAAAAAAAATAGCGTTCTTATCATGTCTTACCCTGTATGTTAGGATGATCGCGTATTTGCGAGCGAATTCCAGTTATTCAGAAAGAGCACTCTTGCAAGTTGAGTTCTGAGAGAGAGACAGATAAAACGTGTATGAGAGATAGAGACGGAGAGCTTCCTGCGTACATCGCACGATTGTATAGATCGTTAACCCAAATTCATCGACTACTAATGATGTGTGAATTATATAATGAATCAATTTCAAGTGTATCGTTTATGTTTTACTTGAAGAAATTACCGAATATTTTGTGCTATCGACAGTGTTTATTCATTTAACTCGTTCGTCGCTGCGTCCACCAGATATGCGTGTCTCCGAAAAGCGAATCCATTGTCTCATTGTTACGTATTTCTATAACGACTTACAAATGTTAACTTTACGAACGTCTTTCTATAATGTCTTGCAGATGACAACTGTCTAAATATCTATTGGGATCGCTCTCGAAACTGAACGATGATAAGTGGCAGACAAACAAATATAGCTTTTAATACTATGACGATTTAAATTAGCTTACCATTTAAAGGATTAATTAAGTTCTTCTATTACATGGCTGCTGGCATTGATGGTGACAGTGACGGTGTAGTTTTCATTTTCATTCAGAGAAATTGGAAGCATTCTTGGTAAGACTGTATACATGGAATCCAATCCAATGTCGTGATTTATTCACTCTGCAAGAACGATGTAAATGTCACCGAATGCCGATGTGAGTTATTTCTTAATTGTTAGGGGAAATCGTTGAGTATCTAAAAGCTACGACCTAACGATTCGTTCACGGGTCGACTTCGAAATGTTGTGTCGCACGCAAATTGTAATGGAAGCACGAGATTCAAACTGAAAACAATGTATGGCCATTTGATTTGAGTGATTCGTGATGTCCAAAAAGCTAATTGATGTAAAATGCGGCCTCCTGGCACGCACTGCTTCTGTTTTATGACCATGGCGCCATCTGCCGTTGGGCACATCCATGGTCAGCTTTGGTTGACACGAGGGAACATATTCATTTTTTAACATCTTCGACTTGTGACATTTGTCCACATCGTTTGAACAACAATCGATGTTAGAAAGAACATAATGTAAAACAACTCTATACGACTACTAACAACAACCAACTTAATTTTGTTCCGGAAAACATCGTTTTTTAAATATTTTAATCAAAATTATGAGTATGCAAAGTATTTTCTATTAAGAAGAAGCATTGTTTGGTCATAGTTTGATATAGAACATGCAGATAAAGCATTTTGAAGAATAAAGATCAAAATAAATGTTAAAATTACATAACATGACAAAACTAAATGATAAACCCACGAAACATATTCTGTTATAAAAAAAGTGATTAGTGCAGTTACATTTGTATTAAAATGTCAATATTCTAGTATTATTATACGGAATGCGGCAAGGAAACTACCTAATTTAAAAAATGAATAACACAAACAATCTGGAGATATCAGTTTAATTATTTTTTCCATGTTAAAGAGAGACAATTAAAGTAAGCCCACTATATAATTGTTACTAAATCTACATGATTAAAAACATTAGGTTCTGCTTTTTCAAATGAACACCAATTTGCCTTTGTCAAAATAGCTGTCGATTCAGGGCGCGCGTTTCAAATAAGGAAGTTTCCCTGCCGCAATCTGTATTTATAAACTATTCTTATTATAAACCATTTTTATTATCATCCTAATCTCAGCACAGCTATATATCCATTCATTTAGTTCACCGAAATTCTTAATTTTGTTCACTTTTATAAAATAGCCTTTTGTGGAGTCAAGACGCGTATTTGCGTATTATGATAACCCAAATTTATCGACTAATAATGATAATCCAAATGAATCAATTTCATGTGTATTTATGATTTAAAATTAGCTCACTACTCAAATGTCAAAAGTATCATAACGTCACTGACAGATTTGTTGTGTTTATCCAGTCGATGATACTGGTTGAGATCTTTTTAATACAATTTAAGGCGCTATTGCAAACATGACGATATATTGGCGTTGGCACTTTTACCAAGTGTTGACAACGATGATATATTAGCGTCTGGCACTCAGTGTACAATTAGAAAGTGTTAATGAATCTGGAAAATTGAGGATGTATCTTTAATGCATCGTCTATTTTCAGATTTACTCCATTGCCAATTATCATACTACACTTGGGTCTATTTTTATGCGGATCTTATTTATGCGATTTTGAAGTTATGCGTTTTTCAAAAATAATGGAATTTTCATTACTATCCCTTCTATCATTTATTTGCGTAAACATAAACAATACACTTGAAATCGATTCATTATATCATTCACGTATCATTATTAGTTGATAAATTTGGGTTAACGATCTATATAATCGTACGATGTACGCAAGATACTCTCTCCGTCTCTGTTTCTCTCCAAACTCAACGTTCAAGATACCCTTTTAAAGGGTTAATCAGCTATTACATTTAAAAAAAGACGATTTCAACACATGATGACGAATAAATGTATCGTGTATAGATTTTTGCGTAAAATATAGTTTAATAAAGTGATTCTAAGATAATTTTTTTATAAACTTTTTTTATGCGATTTTTGGTGCATTCCATCACAATAATTTGAAGTTATGTGGTTTTTAAAAAATAATGTAACCTATCCCTCAGTTTTCTATGTAGTTCAAGTCTTTTTTATGTGAAATGTAAATTAATTTATTTGAGCCAAAGTCATCGAATTTTTTTAACGCGAATGATTCATCGTCTGTGTCATGATCGTCAGATTTTTGATATTTGAAAATTTTACACAGTATCTGCGCCTGTCCGAGCTTCATTTTGACATACATGATACAATATTTTTTATTACGGTTATTATGTAGCTTATATAAATTTGATCGGCTTATGAAGTGCTGCTTGTTTGGTGTATGTGGACAAATTGGAGCATCAGACATGAACAATTAATGTGAGTGTCCTGGGCACGCAAGGGCCTGTAATTGATTTCAATTTGTATCAATTACATTAAGGACGTTTTGTTAAACACCTCTTAATGTAATACCCACACGGTCAAAATGATTGCGGTATTAATTTGAAACAAAACAATTTATGCCATACGACAAACGGGGAGCGCTTTCAATTTATGGTCGATCGCATGGTATGTATGAAGAGTTTGCACAACGGTTGACGTTTTACGGCCTTATTCAAATTGGTCCGGAGGGAAATTGTCTTCCGTTCTGTAAAAATACATAATGACTCCGTTTGTTTGCTCAAATATTTTATGCTAATGCCTCGTAATTAAAGTCACAATTTGCTAGTTGAAGCAGGAAGCGAAGGTGCGCTTTTTAGTTTTTTGCGCCTGGACAAAAGATGGCGCTCGGCAAGATGGCGGCCAGATTGCACAGGAAGCCCCCGACATTTGTAATAAATTTTATGAAGTGTCTCAATAAAGCACCTCTGCTTGTTGTGGCGGCTGTTGCAGAACTTGTCGGAGAATTCACCCGCCCGCTTTAATGTGTATTTATGTGCAGTGAGAGCGCATGCTGGACAAAAATGCAAATTGCACATGTCGCCGGAACTGAACCCACCGCTCACATCGTATAATATCGCGTATGTGACGTCTTTGCTACCTGTTTCTAATTTGGACGTGCTTAATGCCTCACGTTTGCTCGTCGAGAAATAGACAGGGAGAGCGTCAATAGACGCTTCAAATCCATGCAAACCACATGGCTGCGTGCCATCGACCACTTTTCCGTCGCTCAATCATCTTGATATATGATGCATTGCAATTAATTCGGAATACTGCTCAATGTGTGTTTTATAAGATTGTTTTTTAACCCTTTGAGGAGTTCAGTCGCGTATTTGCGATCGAATTCCGGTGACTCAGAAAGAGCATTTTTACACGTTGAACTCGCAGAGAGAGAAATACGCAGAGTGTCTTGCGCCACATCGTATGATTGTATAAATCGATAACCCAAATTTATCGACTAATAAAAACCCAAATTAATCGATTTCAGAGTGTATTGTTTATGTTTACGCGAAGAAATTATCGAATATTGTATGCTATCAATAGTTTTTATTTATTTAAATACAAGCTTCATACATGCTGCGCGGTTCTGAGAGATAAATGGATTTGTACGGACGATGAGTGGCGGATATACGAATATAGCATCTATGTTTATGATGATTTAAAATTGGTTCACTACTCAAAGGGTTAATTTTCAAGTATTCTCATGGAATCACATAGCCACACAAACGATGGATTTGACTTTTAAAATCAAAATCCGCAATAAATATGATTTCTGCCCATTATAAAAGTTGATTATGAAAAATCTACAAAATTACGGTCATGGAAAAAATTAATGAAATAAAATGTGCAGAATTATTGTGGGGGGTTGAAATTGAAATTGTATTGTGAAAATTTGGATTGTAAGGTTTTTTGAGTGAGTCAATTGCTCGATCGTCTAGTGCTCCTAATATCCAATTATTTAAAGGGCTTAAGAAGAACTGGGAGAAAATCGATCAAAGTGATTATAAAACAGTAATTTATGATACCATGTCCTCAAAAATTATAGAAAATGTTACTGCAGACAGGATTTCTTTTGCTCAAAAACAACTTTAAGTGTATTAACTTCGAGACGATTTTATAATGACTTACTGAATCTTTCCATTATTTACTTGGGAGGAATTCCTGAAAAAGGAGTTTCATTTGGGACATCTGCTGGTCTTCACTGTGCTAAATGGATGGCTAAAACCACATTTTTTTTAAAATTTGAACATCAGTTTAAACTGACAAAAAAGGAAATGAAAACAGTGAAAGATATTTGTCTTTTCACAGCCGTAATATATATAAAATATTGGTTTCAAGCCCCTGTTGGATATTCAGCACCATGAAACGACTTTTACAATTGTATTTTCATTGTTTCTGGGCTCTTATTATAAGATCCTGATTCTAGTCCAGATTTTGAAAAATAAGGTTAATTTATTTTTAAAAGAACACTCGAAAAAATTGTTTAAATGAGGATCTGTAACGTTTATTCTAACGTTTGGTGATAAGAGATTAAACTTGAGTTAATCATTTTTCTGGAATTTTAAAAGACTTTGGACGTATTAATTTGGATTTCGATGACGAAAATGAAAGATTAATTGAAGCTAATAAACATTTGACCATAATTTTATGAGCGCCCATCAAATATATTTATTTGCTATTCTTCAGAGCACTTTGATGAATTTGCAATGAATAATTTAGGTGGTCGGTTTTCGCTGGTTGTAAATAAGTCTGGAAGCAGCTCGATATGGCTTGTGCCAATCTACCCGGTAGCCTGTTAATAGCATCACAGGATGAGCTGCCATTAAATTTTCATAGTCACATACGATTTAGCGGCAAAGTTTTGATTACCGCAGGCGAAAGTTGACTCGTCGTTTGATGTTTTTATGGTTCTTCCACTTTTCGAGTGAAGTGGCAGTCGTCCTGGCGGAGGTTTATGCCTTTTCCTCGGAGGGCACTTCGTGGAGACAATTAAAATCGCATCGAATATTTCCGAGATTAATATTCAATCGATGCGGGGATTAAGAAAAGCATCTGTCATGGCGATGCGATGCTAAGCGTGCATGGAATAAAGTATTTAAACAAATTATCTTCTTGGCAGTTAGACCGGGGATTACCCAGCGGGGAGCGTATCCACCTCGGATTAAGAAAATAATATTACATCTCAAAATGGCACTTGGTCCAGTGGTTAAAAACTGACTGAGGCTCAGATGTAGTCGTGCAGAAATCAAGCACTTTGATATTACCAAACATAAAGATGAGTTGATGGTTGTTTTGCTTGAAGAACTTAACACTTTTAGTGCATCTTTTGCATGTCATGCATGCAATCTTCTTAAAACAAGGCTCTAATGGATTTCAGCATTGAATTTGTCTAACACTTCTAGTTCTTTATTGCGTCTATTTTTTGTCGTTGATATAAAATTTTCATATCTTATACCATTAATGGAGTTCGATGATCTGCATTATTTTCATGAAAAGTATTTGTTTGATATCATATCCAGACTTAAATGAGTAATCTTTCCAATTTAATCATAGGATCAAATCTTTAAATTGATTCAAATTGCAGCTTATATCTTATTACTAAACAACTAAAATTAAAATATCATCTAAATCTGTTTTTTCTTTTTTGACGAATTAACGTTATTGCATTTGTGACAAAGATTTTGCATATTTTTGATTGTACACTGCTAATGTAACTCTTTAAGAAGATAATTTCATTTTGCGATATATGAAAAGAGGAGTAGTGATTTTTTTGTGTATTTATCCCGTCGTTAGGCCCGGGGACGTGGACAATTTTCTAAGAACATGCATGCGGCTCATTTTGCTTGGCGAAACGTGCTTCAGTCTTATGCACTCTTACTGCTCGCTGCACATATGTAATATTGATTATTGAAAGCACTTCTCTGCATGAGTGCAAAATTTACGTTTACGATGAAAAATTTTAGACATTTGGTCATAAAGGACGATACAATAAGAAGCAATGAGGGTATTGCATAATCCCTTTTATTGCGAACGCTGGGAGGACTTCGAGGGTGACGTTGAAAAATCACGATGCTTGCAGAATTTGAACTGTGTTTAATATCAGATTGCTCCTCAGATGGAATATGGAAGGATTTCATTGATTGGGATTGTTGTGAGCAAAAGAATTGTTATCCTTCATCTCATAAAATCTATTCTAAATGGTGGATACGTTCACATGATCCTGCTATAAAAATATAATCCCCGGCACGAATAGTAGGCGTAGATTTTTTCTTCTCATTACATATATATTGGTTAAGCGAAATGGCGGTGTCAGAAGGGATTTGTAAAAATAAATATATGAAATGAGCCACATCAATTCCGTAACAACATTACGACGTCTCTCCCGAGCAGACAATTTCATAAGGAAGGAACAAAATATCCAATCTACAAACGGGAGATTTACTGCCTTAAATGCTTATTTCCAAGCTAACTTATCTACACGCTTATTTCGATATAAGTAGTCGGAAAAAGTACAAAATTTCCCGAGCAACAGCATAAGAAATGTTTCTTTCTTAATCCATTGACTAAGCGGGAGATATAGAAAAGAGCGGTGGAACAAGCGCCTTGTCTGTGTCTTGCAGAAGCCCACACCAGCGCTCTTCAACCCGAGGACTTCCACATTTATCATGTATATAAGAACATATTTCAATTAAAAATGTATCATCCAAATAAAATATATAATTCAAAAATTAACGAATTTTGGTCGACATAACTTGTTGAATATATGACCTAAATGCAGAATTATGATATACAATGCTTTGGACAGCAAGAACAAATCTTTGCCGAGAGTGATGATACAATTAAGTTCAATATTTCTAATTTTAAATCAATGTTTGTTTGTTCATATTTTATGTGCTGCCTTACCATTAATGCGATTGCAATGAAATTTTGGAGAGTTGTTGTGCACCTCTTTGTGAACGTTATAAAATTAGTATAAGTACTGTTTGTGAGTCCAATTTGTTATGCGAGACGTTTAGCGGATGCACCATGTTGGCGCATATTGGTCTAGTGGTAGTTAAACTCTGCTCACAAGATAAAGGGAGATTAAAGATAAAATATATTGATTGTTTATAAATATTGTGCAACTGGGTACTTTATTCCTAAAAATCCTGTGCCTCAAAGAGTTAAACAGTGTATATACATTAAATTTGCATGTAAACCTGAGTACATATTAAATTTAACTATTTTCTATTTAACTACTAATGAATACAATTTTAGAATATAGAAACCAGAATTATAATATGACGTTTGCGGCTATAGACGCGTATGGCCTGTGAGTATGGGTTCACGGTCATTCCGAATATATCGTTGATTCAATTATGTTTGAACTCCAATACAAAAAAATATTTTGAAGCGAAATAAAGCTGTGATTTAAAATTATATTTCCACTTTACGATAGCATAAATTTTAATTCAGATGAAGCAATTCTTACTTATTTATGACCAAGTCCTTTGGCTCCAAATACTATTGATTGAAGCTATTAAAGGATTGGATTTTTTAAATGTGGGTTTAAATTTTGGCATAAATGCGTTATGGTAGATTTAAAACCATTTTTAATAAGATTAATTCTCAGATATGCTTTAAAAATCATAAAGCTTGATGTTTGGGATGTCTGTCAGTAAAATAGTGCATTGCAACGGTTGCGGTAAGTTGTTAAATACACCAAGAGCGGCGGCAAAATTTCAATAATTAACCACAGTAATTTGAAAGCATAGCACTCCATCCGCCGTGCGGTGGAAATCGTGCTAATTTTTCATACAGATTTGATTTTTATCCAATTATATTAAAGCTTTGCAGAGTTTGACGTCCATCATCGTTTGCTGAATTTTCGCTCCCCCAGCGAGAAAAAAAAAACAACCCCTTGCCCGGTTTATTTTCATTGAAAAAATGTGTATGGGAAGTGGTTCCGTCGAACAGGCTGAGAGTCCCTGAAGAAGATGGTATTTAATGCGAGCACGCGCACAAGATGGTGGATTAAGATGGGACTTTAGCGGATTCTTTCAGTAAATGGGATGTCCCCGGGGCGGAGCGCCAAGATGATTATCCGGCGGCGACGCCACCTGGGGCGCCCGGAAAACTGCGCCCTTTTATTATTTGCAGCCTCCGCTGGATCAACTTTATCTCGAGCACTGTTCACACATACACACGTACCATTTGCACGCCGATCACAACATTACATACCCATCCATATCTCATCGTACTCTTACTGCTTCCAAGAAGTCTCCTTTGTATGGAGTCGATATGCTTTATGCTCTAAATTTAAAAAAAAAGTTTTTATCGAACATCTGTCGTTTTATTCTTTGAATCTCCGTAAATACTTAAAAACAATTTAAACAAAAATGATTTCGTATTTTGTAATTATTATTGTAACTGCATAAATATTTTTTTAATGGTGTGTTTTAACGTTGATGGTATTACTACATGTTGCATAAAAGGACATATTCTTTGAGAATTTTCTTAGATTTCTTGAATTACGCGGTACCAAAGTGCGCGCTTTCTGGGTATAGAGATAAATTCGCCACTGGTACAGGATTAAAAAAAGGATAATTTAATGTTTTCTTCCTGGCACCTGGCATTTTTTCACTGCTACTATCTTTTCTACTTCGAGGCAATACTACTAGGAGTGATTACTTTCAAAACTGACCCAAAGTGAGCATCGTTTATGCTGGATCTGGTTGGAGACTTATTTCCTTTCATAAGTGAAAACTAGATGTTTTTGCTTTGATCAATTAAATTGATAGCTAAATTCGTTAGTAATTCGTTCTGCAACTGTATTCGAGACAAAGCGATTGCTTGAAAATGCTTCAAGTATTCCGGATAATTAATTTGTGTAGCTTTAATTAGGCATTTCCTGATGATTTGGAGTATTTAGTTATCAAATACATTAAGCAATAGCTTGCATGCACCACCACTGTTGTTTTTGCAGTCCCAACTTGAGCTCTTTTAACTTTTCTTGTCTCATTAGTCTTTTTATCTTTTCCTTCACAACCAAAATATTCCAATTCCCACTTCTTTTGGAAATTTCGATGTTCATCAGCGACTTTTCGTTTATTTTTATTACATTTTCGACGAAGACATATTGAATATAAAGGGTTGAAATAAATAAGTAGCCAAGCATCATCATTCAGATTCATAAGCTTCATCGCTAAGATACAAGCATCATCCTTATCACTCGGAAGAGTGATGTTTCTTTAATTTTAGTTGGTTTATATAATACCTTGTGTACTGTTTTGGAGTGACGTAATTATCCAAGTAATACCACATTTTTTTTAGTATTGTGTTCGTTTTGTTGGCTGGGCCGCAAAATATTCGTATGCGGCCTGCGAACCGCAAGTTTGACAGCTCTGGTGTAATAGTCGTTCGTGAAATTTTACCAACAGAACCAGAGTCTAATATGAGGGCGGAATTTGATGGTTCGGAAACAGAATTACAGTGTTTTTTTCTGTTTTTATTGGTTGTTTGCAATACACAAGAAATATCTTTACTTCTATCAACTAACGTTAATATTTCTAATTCAACATCTATTTCATGCATATAATCAATGTGCAAATGAGCTTTATATCTTTGCGAGAAATTTCCGCCAAAAGTGCGTCATGGCGATATATAGACGTTGAATTACAGCTATTTTTCATTTTATGAATTACCAAATTTGCCTATAGCTTGGTTAAAATCTATGCTTCATATAAATATATCAATTAACACTCAATATAGAACCCATCGTCAGAAAAATCGATGTCTCAACGGGTGAAACATAGGGCTGAAAAGTTCTTAAGTTCATTTCACTATAATTTCGTATTCAAGCGTTCTCTGTAAACAAATTTTCTACTATAATTCAAGTCATTTTTGGACTTAAAGACATTAATTTATGAATTATTAAAGATGAAGATAAAAATGATGCATAAATGGCTTAAACAAAAATAATTTATGATGTATTTGGGCAGAATAATATCAAAATGAAATTCGGATGAAATTCCTTGTTTTGTATCAATATTTTAAAGATGCCAATTACGTAGAATGCCAATTAAGCGTTGGTATTTCAATGGCAAATACATTTGATCAATTAAGAAATTTGCGAGTACAAATTAATAGTTAGAATAGATTCTTATATGGTTTTTGTTCATCGAATTTTCTTCCAAATGTCTAAAATTTGCAACGATGTTGAGCAAAGTAAAGTATTTGAAATGATGACTAAAATCTTGCAGTACAATATTATTAATAAGAGAGAAAAATAGCACTATATCAAAATTAAAGTCAGTCAGTTGTATGAAAGTTTCAAAGAACACATTTATAGATTTCTGTAACTGTTGGAAATATAATACATATAAAGCTTTTGGTATAAGAAGAATTGTATGTTCATGAATGCATCATAAAAAGCAGCATAAAAATGATAGAACAACTTCCATTACGAGATCAGTATTAATGTTTGCCTATAAGTGTCTAATTTGTATCAAATATTAAAGTATCCTTTAGAAATGATAATAAATTTGCAATTCACTCAAATCTTAAATTATTTTTCAAATAGCATCATCTTAGTTAAACCATTCGTGGAAGGCAATAAAAAAAGCTGCAAAGAAATCCTCCATCCTTAGGAAAATCTCCCATGAATATGAATATGTATATAGGATATGAAAATTATACATTTTTATAGTATTCTGATTATAAAGTTTTAAAGCCAATAATGTTTATAAATATTGAAGAAATTTCGAAAGTAGGCTTTCTCGTTTATCAGTGCTTCATTTATGAAGGAGCCGAAGATAGAAAATTCTTTTAATAAGCGGCTTTGCTCCCCCAATCGACCGATATAACGCTGAGGACTCGCGAAGATTCCGTTTTGTAACAAGATACAGTTATTAAGTAAGGATCGTTACGCTTTTTGCCTCGAAGTATTTATAATGTAGGGGGGCAAAACCGTTTAGTAATAAAGTGAGGGTTTTCTAATAAGGATTTAATATGACACGGGAGCAGTCCGGTCGGTAACGAGATTACTCTGGAAAAATATCGGCATATTCAAAGGAGCCACCTTACCATCTTACCAGACACGATAACTACTTCAGGTGTCACGTTTCGAGCGTAATTGATTATGAAGCTTCGGGAAGGTGTTTTGCATACAAGAAGCTCTCCATCCTGTACTCTAGTAAGTACTCTTTTAAGCTTTTTCGAACGAACAACTTTCCGGAGGCTTCTTCTATAAAATTGACTTGGAACCAATGTCGAATACTAGATTGAATTGACCTCGTCCTTGTATTAATGGCGATTTGATTTGATGAAATTTTGGTAATTCACCGGTAAAGCTTTAAACGGGACTAAAAATATCTTAAGCAAATATGTCATTTGGAAACAATTTAAATCATATGAAAATTATGATTGTTGTTTAAATTCACTATTTCACAAGTCCAGGATTCCTTAAAAAAAAGTATTTGAATATGTATTAAATTTAAACAAACTGGTTTTGTAAGCTTGGGGAATAAAACAGATTTGATAGTGCAAATGGGGTGACTTACCCCCCATTTGTTAAATAGGGCGATCCCCTTAAAATAAACATGACTTCATATTGGCATTTAAAAAATACATATAGTTGAAATATTATTACGTTTGCATCATCATAATTTTATAAATTGGATTATTTAAAAAAAATGAAGGATAAGGTGTTTTGTAGAAAATAATTTAAATTCAGTCATTATTTTTTTTATGGGGTTTCATTTTTAATAACACGTACTCTTGAACTGTTCAAGTGTTAGTGGAATCATTGACCACTTATCGGAGACTTAACTCCTAAAGGAGTACTGTGCCAGGGCCTGGGATCCCCTTTCCACTTTTCAGAAATCGATTTCTTGTGTATTGTTTATGTAAAGAAAGGAAGTGCTCTTGTATGTATGTAGTGTTTATTTACAATTGACTCTGCCTCGAATTAAAGATTGTCTTACGCTGATAGGAGCTGACAGAAGTAATCGGTGTAAAGCGATTATGGCATCAACGATTTCATCGATTTTAAATTGGCTCACTCCTCAAAACGGTTAATATAAAGGTTCTTATCATCGATCTAGGTTGCGAAAACATACTGAGAGTAAATTGGGCAGGTCTTAGTTTCACAACTCATTTATATACTCTCTTCCGTTTATAAATGCGTGATACTCTCGCGTGGTAGAAGTGAAAGTTCTTAGCTCACAGAATAAGATAATTTTATGCATTGCTTTTTCCATTTGTTAACGAAAATTGTTAGCTAAAAGATGAAGCTATTTTTGTGTAATATATAATAAAACAAGCAAGCTATTGGTCTAGCAGTTGATCTATGCTACGAATAGGCATATTTTAAATCGTTCGTTGCTTTATTTTGAAATTACTTTGCAATATTGGTAATAATAAACTACTAAAATGTCTAAAAAAGAACTACGTTCATGCAGTATGCTATCATCCAAGTAAAGGGTAACTAAATCGGCAATACATTCTGAACCATAATCGATCAGTTTCTTAAATAAATTGTCAATTTAAATATATAGACCAATCGTTAATCGATACATGTGTATTTTCGACGTTACATTGTAGTCTTAAAATACGCTCGAATGTTTTGGAATCCTCGAATTGAAGTTTCCACATGCTCTTCGTGTTAAGTTTTCCGAACTGCAAAAACCAACGGCCGCTTGTTAGTCGAAGGATGTCCGCAATTACTACCCGTTTACTCAGACATGGGAATTTCGAATAAACCTTTTTAAATGCTCCATGACTCATCCCGGACCATTTGAGAGCGAGGGTTGCCACACTCCTGCCATATAAAAGATTTGAAAGTTGAAAATTAATCAACTCCATAGTTTGAGGGTAGATCCGAGATCGCTACCCTAGTGTGCATAGCGGAACTGTCGGATTGATGATGGCGATTATTCATTCGGATGATACAGCAGATGTCGGTAATTAGTCGCCATAAAAATAGTTCATTAGATCTTATTAGTGGGCATAAATTGATAAAAAGCAATTTTGATTTAACCACCGGACTGAGTCATAATGCATTCCGAATTGAATTACGCCATCAATGGATTGGTGCACTTCTTGGGGTGTAATTTTGTGCATTTGGAACTGAATTTATGATGATGGGGCGCCATTAGGTATTGTACATCTCAATCGTGGCATTGTTAAAGCGATGGTCAATGAATTGACCGTTTGAAAATACGCAACAATCGTAAATAAAAGCCTTTTTTCTGTGGGATATGAAGTGGTCACATTGTCTGCCCGGTGAAAAATGCGACCACAATTCTCGTGCCGTTTGTACGATAATAGAGTGAGGCGGGACTTTGTTGACCGCTGATTCTCAAACATTCGCCATGTACTGTGATTTAATGCGATTTTAATATTGGCCAACAGTCAAAGCAATTTTGACATGTTATAAATACAGATATTTGCCATATGGCAATACAATGTTGTTTGGTAAATGTACATACATTTAGATTTATTCCACCTAACATATATTAATGTATGATAATTTTAATACTAATAATATATATATTAATGAGATGAATAACGATAATCATAGAGATTTGGTGGAGATGTTATCTGTAGCCGACTATAGTTAGAAACATTAAAAGTAGATTACACAAAAAAAGTGCATTTTGCTTCGTTTAAAAATGAATGGTACTGATTTCAATATTTTATTACAGTTATCATTGAGAATTCTACTAAACATTCGATAAGCCGATCGATATGTGTATTTGTATTTACGCGATAATTGAACATGTCGCGTAAATTAGATTTTTTTAACTATTTAGTTCGTTTTATATTTTATGGATTTAAGATACAGTCTATCTTAAAAAGTAATATTTCATAATTTATACCACTAAATGTCATTCATTAGGAAGGATTACTTTTATTGATTAGTCATTTTATTTCAAGCTATTGATATCAATTTAGCAATTTTCATCCACAAATGAAAAATCTTCCGAGAATTTATTATCTTAAAATCGAGGGTTTGCTGTTGTTTAGTCATGCCATAATTTTTAAATAGCAATCATCCCCTTAACCAAGAAATTGCAACATTTTTATGGCGATTATTAGATCTTCAAATCAATATTATATAATGTTTTTGATGCCATAATAGTATTTATAAAAAGCTTCACTATATATAAGTATACGTTTCAAGAAGCAATCACGCACTTCGTTTCCATCCTGGAAACACACCGCAGATGACCACACGCACATAAGCGATGTTATTTATGGGACAGTTCGACATTCTAAAACAGGATAGGTCCATCGGATTGAGGATGCGAAGTGAGATGTAATTGAATGTCTTCGGGTGAAGTAATAAAGTGCGGCGACACACAATTTGGGGGTCAGTCCCTAAGTAGTGTCCCCGGTGGCAGATGTCGGGACGAGGGGCTTCATCATCTGCTGCCTGCGGCCCTGGACAATGGCCAGCAGCAGCCTCCCGTGCGCCCCCGACTTGACAGATTGCCTCTGGAAGAGTTATTGGCTACCGCAGGGGTGTCCAACTTGACCATCCCGCACCAATACCGATAATTATTGACGGCTTCAAAGATTCATAACACATTTGCATTTTCATACGACGACCAAATATTTCTTCAAAATAACACCATAATTTGTCAATTAAATATTAATAATATCCACAGGCATATATTAATGATTTGAGCATGATTTTACATGACTTATTTATGTTTAAACAATCCATAAATTTTGCCATGCAATCGAATTATTTCACAACTATATTTTCAGCTTGGACACTCCTGACGAATCCAGAATTTACAAACGCACTATTTTAAAAGTGCGGCGAGGAAGACATGATGATAACGGTGGTGCGGTGGACCCTGGACAGACAGGACAGACCACTTTTGTTTTGTGTCACTTTGATTTATAGTGTTTTTGGAAACTGACCGCAAAAGTGTCAGGATCGTCTAAATGGGTGCACCCAATCGTATCAGGACGATTTTACATTAACATATTTGCGGAAAAAAACATTGAACATTTTTAAAAAATAATGGTTAAAATTGGCAAAACAATCAAAGTAACTGAATAAAATTGCTTGCAATAAATGTATTTTTATGCAAATAATTAAAGCATTTATCAGTACCCTTTTACGTACCATAAGAAAGTGATTTTTATTAATTGTCACATCAAATTAAACAATTTTATATGACATATTTGGTAGTATCCATATCGACGATCCTCAGCTCATAAAGTGTTTAAACGTTTCATTGACTCATTGTGTTTGTTTATTTGGGGTACATTACGCACACATTTAATTCATATTATCTCCCCTTCATGGGGTGGGTTTGTAAATCTTGATATTCCACTTTTGGCTTGATTAGCTTGGATGTTTACACTGATTTGTGGCCGCAAAGCTTAATTTACTCCCTTATTATTAAGTCTTGAAAGATTTTTGAAATACACATAACTGCAAAAGAACCATAAAACTATTTAGTTACATTTACTAATGTATTATTTACAATCGTACAATTGAAGTTTTTGGTTAAAAAAATGTTAGAAAGATGATATTCCCAAGCATTTAACTTATTGGTGCGGGTGACAGTAGATGTCAGCATGCAAATAATTTAATATTTTTATTTTTATAATAACATAAATGTTTAAAAATCAATAAAATGCACTCAATCTTACTCATAAAAGAATCTGGATATTTTTGAAAAAAAATAATCATAAAATAGATAGAAATAGTAGAGGGAAACATTATTAATACATACTTTGTAAAAATATACGAATTTGTTCCGTCTTCATTGGCGCGTTCCGGTGTTAATGTGTTATTTATGTAGGATGATGTTTATGAGTTTTTATCTACATTTTGACATGATTTTCTTGATATAAATATTATAACCACACCTTTTCTGTGCGGAAAACGCACAAAAAAGCTATGACTTACATAGAAAAATGGAAGATGCATTCCATGGATTTTAAAAACCGCATAACTTTGAAACAACTATATAAAATATATCCAAAATCTTCGTCTGACATCTGGCATTTCAAATACCAGACATCCACTAGAGAAATACTAATTATTTTAATTACACACTGTCATCGCTGTATGATAAATTTCGTTGAGATTTTTGATATGATTCAAAATCGTTATCTTCCTCCGAATAAATAGTATATCCAGTGTCAATGTAATCACTGTTCTGTTTAGATTTTATTTTTCCAACAATATAATTCGTAATTAGTAAAGATGCCATTATAGTCCCTAACTCCCAAAAAAACAGTCAATTCATTTTTTGGCCTTATTTTGTCATTTTTTTTTAAATAGTTAAAAATAAATTTTGACATAAATCTGATAGAAATTGCTTTAAAAAAAATCGCATAACTTTGAAATCGCACAAAAAAAAAGTCGCACAAAAAGAGGTTTGAGTATACACCTCTTATGGATTTAAATCACGGGATTATTGACAAGTTGGATGAGTGATTCGCATAATAATCATTTTGGTATAATAATATAATAATGATTAATGTCTCGGTCTGCTTGTTTTTGGTACAATCCTATTTATTAGAATGATTTTTAGCCAAATTTTTTTATCGAAAGTCTTTAAAAAATTGCATAAAACATAGATATTAATCACCATTTCTAGTTAATGGATATTAGGTCTTATTCTTGCACACAATAAAATTTCGGTTAATGTTTGAACTATTAATATAATCGATCATCCAAATTTATTATCATGCTGAAAATTGATCCAATATTCTGAATAAGAAAGCAAATCTTTAACATAAGAGTAAAAGAGATCACTATGCCAACTTTCGAACAATGAATTTCAAATTCTCTTCAATTTAACCCTGTCGAGATTTTGATACTAATGCGCAAATACGTCAAAAGACCCCATGCATACACATCATACAAACGATGTCAATTTTTCATGTGTAGACTACAGCGTTTACTTTTGTTAATAGACTTATCAATTATAGCGAAAGAATTTTGTTCAAAGAAATATAAAAATTACATTCAATAAAAACCGATATAAATCATAAGAATGCGAATACCGAACGTATTCTAGAAACACCACATAATATGTACGTACATGGATTGAGTCTCGATATCCAGTCCAAAGATTCTCAAACGCTTATCAAACATTCCCTCATTTGATGTCATTGATTTCAATATATTTTCCGTGTTTATAACTTAATATATGTTGTTAAAAAATGAGATTTTTTATCGATTCAAATGCTTTTCATTTATTTGCTGCAATTCAAATGATATTTTTGATTTTCGCTATTGTATGATTTAGTGGTATTTGATTTTGAATGATATTCCAGCTGTATGGACAGATTGAGAAGAGCGGAGACGAAAAGGCACGTCGATGCCGAATCGTTCCCATGGGCAGTAATGACACAGGGAGCCTTTGATAAATTCGATCCCATTAGGAGAACCTGTTGTTAGCTCTATCTTACAGCATCATGATATCTTGGGATGTTTTTATTCATTTGAGTGACAAGCGACTCAAAATGGCGTCGTGTTATGATAATTTCCCATAATGGATGGGCTGGTCGTGCGGGCGTCGCGCTTTGCCGAGCGGACGACTTAAAAAGAATTTCGACGAAATGATGAGAATTCTGATGGGGTCCATTTGTCGGAGTCACCAGGTGAGGATCTGGAGGCGCCCCGCCATGTGGCGCTCCGACATATCACCACAGGGCCGCCGACAATCCCCCAGGGCAGTTCAATGCTATTCTACCATCACCGATGATATACATATAATATTTTGTATAGCGCTTTCAAATATCAATGATAATGTATAATGAATGCTAATTAATAGGGTTTTATCTGCATCATATCAAAATGATCCAATTAAGTGGTTGGTCCACTTAATACTTTGCTTGCGGGGTTATTTTTTTGATTCCCCATGCATTGAATGCACATGATTTTCAAACAAAAATTTATACATATTCAATGCAACAAAATATCATTACTTGATTTTAAGAAATCGATATTTTACAAGATAATAGTCCCGAGAGAAATATTCTCCTTTATGAACCAGATGTGTGTTTGAATCTCACGCAGAAAAAATATTTAAGCTCTGGAAATTGGCATTCTTACTAATATCAATCTGTAAAACACATTATCGAGGTGCGAAATATATTAATGTAATTTTTGTTTTTTGGTTTTAATGTGTAGTATAGGCAGACAATGATGTTGATTCTCTGTTCCCGAAAGCAATGTGTTAAGCAATATAACACTAGATTTTCATATAACACGGTTATTTGGTAGAACAAAAATGCACAGATCGATAGTTATGTATAATCAAATACGTATTTTTTAAAAATAAGTCAATGATATCGATCATCCATCATCATTTGCAATCATTTTTTATGATCGCTTGTATGCTTTTATCACTGCTAAACTCTCCAAAATTTTAGTATCCTTCAACATTCAAAAAATCTTTAACCCTTCTGTTTTTTTTACAGAAATATGGTTCTAAAACAATTTTTGTAACACAGGCAAAAGAAAAATATATGATTTTCCAAACATATCATGCAAAAAAGATTTTTTGCGATACAGGTAAAAATTCAGGTCAGAGTAAAAATATGATACATTATTTTATGGAGCGAAAGGATTCAAATTTCTTTACAGAACATGAAGAAAAACGTGATATCTTTTACAAATCCTATGAAAAAAATATCTAGGTCTGGCCAAACCTATTTTATTGGCCCTAGATACATAAATAGAAATATCATTTTTTCCCGAAACACAAAGATCCCGAACTATTTTTTAAATTTTAAATTCTGTATAACTCTTAAAAGGACAAAGTCAAAGAGATTTGGTAAGATATATACATATCTACTATTAAAAAAAACATTTAAACACCATAATGGTCTGGCCAGACCATCTTTTTGACTTTTAGTCTGTAAATCTTTACATATTTCATTACAAAGAGATTAGCACTTCTGTAATTATTTCTTGAATTCTTTACATTAAAAGATCATTTTCTATTTAAAAGATATTCTAATTTATTGGCCAATTCTGAAAATAATTTATTTTGGCATATTCTCCTTCAACCTTTATATTATTTTGTGGTGAAAATCACTTATAAAAAATTTCAAATCATCCCTTACCAGTAAAATATTGTGTATCATTGTTTTTATGATGATGGTTGATCGATATTTTTAAGATGTTCATAAATATTCAATACCTTTGTTTAATAATATTTCATCTGTTCTGGAATTTTACATCATATTTGGTTTCCATTATTTGCATCATTCTAATTGTTGCTATGTAAAAATTCAAACTTTTATCATAGATGATGACTTTTGATTTTTATTAATGAACGTTCACTCAGTGGGCCACAACGAGCAAAAATTTAAATTAGCTTGAATCTTCAAATATATCATTTAACCTTTCGAAGAGTACAATCGCGTATTTGCGAATTATCGAATTCCAGTGATTCAGAAAGAGCGTTCTTGCACGTTGAGTTTGGAGATTGCGAATTGGAGACAGAGGCGGAGATATCGTCGTTCGTACATCATACGATTGTATACCCAAATAACGCAAATTTTATACAAGCTTTATATACGCTGCGTGGTCGTTGAGGGATAAGTGGATTTGTACGGACCATAAATGGCAGACATACAAATATATCATTTACGTTTAAGTCATTTTAAAATTAACTCACTACTCAAAGGATTGATTGCTTTCTAAATGTTTTTCATTGGCAAGTTATAAGTATTGCAATTTATTGGTGATGTTATCGTATATATTTAGCACGCAATTAAATATTTGGATGATATTTTTTAGAATGATTTGAACTTTTAGAAATGAGGGTGTTTGAAATCGTTTTGGATAAAATTGCATAATATTTTGATGTAAATTTATTGCAAAAATAAATAAAATGCTTATAAGATGTTTGATCTCCATACAAAGTTATCTAAAATACGAATTCAAAAATAGTGATGGAATATTCTGCTATTGACGTCCCCTGATGCCCAGATTTTCATATTTGGTCTCTCAACTCTTCCCGACGGATCATTTTCGAGATGAATGGCCGCTGCGACGACCAGATAACGTTAATAGATTATAAGCGATTTCAGAAAGACAATAATGGTTAATGAGTCGTCTGCGGTCGCTGTTTGCTAAAGGATCTCGCTCTGAAGATCATCTCAGATAAAGTGACAAATTGTCCCAAAGCGTTGTGCAAGAAAATTGTAATCAATAATCTTGTACGAAGGACATTAATATAAAGCAATATGATAATTCATCAAGGGCGATGGCCTAAATGTTTGGTAATGGTTGCCATGGACTATGACTCATTTATAAATCGCCTAAAAAACATATCAGATTTAGCTTTAATGTATCAACATTTTTAAAATTCAAATTGATGCGAAAGGTTACATGGACGATGGGCGGATTAATTGGGGATTCGACGAAGGATGCAAGCATTTTCATTGTTATTCGAAGGGATTTGAGATCAGATTCGCCGGCATCCCCATGCGAGGTCGTACTTCCGGCGAGGATGTACATCCTCAAGTTTTATGGGCGTGTATCCCGTGCGGAAAGTAAGACAAATAAACGGCCAACGTCTGGACATCAAGGGGGGTTTTGTTGCATTATTTCTTGAGCGTCTTCCTCCGAGGCTAATCCTTATTTATGGCCTCGTATTTCGCCAAGTCACCAGCGTGATCCGTCATGATGGATGATGTCGAGATTAAGTCGCGGAGAGGCTTCGCCGTGGTGCCAAACCTTAAACGGCGGATTTTGTTGGAAAACGCTGGAAAAACCCGGCCGAAAAACGGAGAAAAACATTTTTGATCGGCTTAAATCGATGAAAATACGATATTAATAATATTCTATATGAATCAAATTAATTTAATTTTACCAATGAATTTCAACATTAACCGTTTCATGAGTACTCACGGAAATATCCGTTTTGACCTTCACTATTCAGAAAGGGCACTCTTGTGCATTGAAGCTCCGAGGCGGACAGAGACAGAGAGAACTTAGCGTAGTTCGGGAGACTGAGACGGATAGCTTCTTCATATGCATCGCATGATTGTATAGATCGTTAAGCCCAAATTTATCGACTTATAATGATTTCGATTTCAAGTGTGTTATTTGTTTACGCAAAGAAACGACCGAATATTGTGTTATCGAGAGTGTTTGTTTATCTTCTCTGCGTGTTGAATGAGTCTTTGTTCAATTATCATTTCCTTCTAAAAGAGGAGCAAATGAATCGATTTTTTTGCATTGTTTATGTAAAGAAATGACGTGGTCTTGTATTCACTATCAAGTGTTCATTTAGAATTGACTCTGCCTCGAATTGAAGATTGTCTTACGTTGATTAGGAGCTGACAGAAAGTAGTCGGCGTAAAGCGATTATGACATCAACGACTTCATCGATTTTAAATTTGCTCACTAACGAAAAGGTTAAATCCTTGAACTTTAACACGCTATGTATAGTGACTTTTCAGTGCCTTTAATAGTCCTTGTAAACAACGTCGTATCTCTACTATTTGCTTATAATTTAAAGAAAATCTGTAAGAAACAAAAAATGTTATGAGGAATTTAAATAGATTGATTGCATGTAGTTAAATCATAAATTCATAGAATAATAGGAGCTTTTTTAATTTATACATTTAAGGAATGTTGTACAATAATCGAAATTTAATATCCCTGTTGTATCTTATTAATATTCTTGCAGATAAAATGGATTTTTCTGTAATAAAGTGATGAAATTTTTTTAATAAACATCCAAAAATATTCTTATTCATGTAAAATATTTTGCCTTGAATTTAAGAAAGACGAGGGTTAATTGAAATACTTCAAAGAGTACATAAGAATATTAACATCATCGGTATAATATTTGAGTACAATTTTTTTATCAATAAAAATTAATGTTTGTTTGTTCGTATTTAATGCGCTGCCATACCGTTCATTCGATTGCAATAAAACTTTGTCAACTTATTGTTTACAATTACGAAAATAACATAAGCATAGTAAAAATATTTTTTATATACGCAGTTTGTTATGTGAAACGTTTAGCGTGTGCACTATTTTGGCGTATATTGGTTTGGTGGTTGCTACGGTAAATAAAGCACTACAACTGTCGATCATGTACCCTTTTTAAAAAATATGAAATATATGAAAGCACTTCAATAAATAGAATCAAAACATAAAAAAACTTTCCTTTCTTGTATGGCATTACAACGCATGCCAATTTGGCAAATTATTATTTATTGTCGATAAATTAAATGTTATCATAATTTGGAGCTGTGAATAATTATGAGAAAGCGGGTACATATTTAGGTCGTAAAATATTATGTTCTACTTGTGTTTTTGCAACAAAATATATTTAAAAAAATGCATAAATAGATTATTGATAAGTATTAAAAATGTGTTCATATCTTAGACATATTCCAGATCATGATTATTCTAACAAAGTATTGAAAAATGACAGCGGTAAAAAATGGTAACACTTGATCTGGTGACTCTAGTAACTTTGCACATTGTGGAGTATTTAATGAATTCCTTGTTTACATAGATGACTAATTGATATTAAATACTATTTTTAATTAAGATACATTTAAAATCATAATAATGAACCCTTTCCACTTGTATTTTTTGTAACAAAATACATGGAGTATATACAAGTTTAAAAAATTGGCGACATAATGTCGACATACGAGTGGAAAGGGTTAATATTGAGTTCAGTAACGGTGAAATAGATCTTTATTGGAAAATAAATTATTCGAATGGACTGCTGATTTAGGTACATTGGTATTTTGGTACAAACGTTTGAATATACAATAGAAAACGTTAGCATTCAATTTTGCAGTTGAGTTTATGGGTTTGCGATCCCTGTTCTAAAGTCACAGTCTTATGTTATCTGGGGGGCTTTAGCAGGAGACGTCGCTATTTTGGTGAGTCGGTGTTAAATGGCGCGAAAGGGCAGCTATCTGCGAAGTGTTCGTCAGCGATGGCAGCGCCGCCGAGCGGCAGCTTTAGCATCAATCGGCAGCGAGGCGGTAATCCGTCGGTTGCGGGATTACCGGCGGCAACACCTCCGCCATCTTCACGCCTGACAGACTTCGATTAGTCGACTAATTAAATGGCAGCCGCCGCTCCGCATTTCAATTTCCGCATCCGGCAGCTTTGCTTTTGACACCGACGCGGACAACTCCAATTATCTCCGACAATCGGCGCTTTGTTCCACTAATATGTGCCAATTTCGGTTTGTCGCCGCGGACTGAATGTAAATATCCGTCTGACACATATTGACAACGTCTGCTCGCCCCATTGAACATAGTCAATGTTCTCTGACGAACAATGTAATAATGGAAAAAGATAATTGGTAATCCGACCATTTGCTCTATCAAAATTTGATTACATCGATAAGCGTCACAGTTGATTGTGTTTCCGTGGGAACGCTTGGGAAAAACATACCTTTGAACACAGCAGCCTTGTTTAAAATAAGGATCAATTCTGATATGTATTTTTTAAACTTTAATAGTTGCAACTGTCAAAAAAATATCATGTGTCATGCATGATCTTGATACCACTACGTTCAATGCATGAAGAGTCTCGCAGTGTTAGCCCCCAAAGGAGTACTATCCCAGGGTCTGGGATCCCCCCTCCACTATTCAGAAAGAGCACTCTTGTACATTGAGCTCGGAGACAGACAGAGCCAGACAGAGACAAAGAGAGAACGTAACGCAGTTCGGAAGACAGAGACGGAGATCTTCCCCGCATTCATCGCACGATTGTATAGATCGTTAGCCCAAATATATTAACTAATAATGATTTCGATTTCATGTTTGTTATTTATTTACGCAAAGAATTTACCGAATATTGTGTGCTATCGACAGACAGCTATTTGTTTGTCGTTTGTAATTCAGTAGGAGCGCTCGGAGCATAAAAAAATGTCAATGTTAGATACTAGGTGAAATACAGTGCTTCATCTTAAATGCTAGTCTATATACCTTTTTGTATTAATAAATTCCAATTTTCGTAAAATTTTCACATGATGTCGCATAAGCGAAGCGACGCATTTTCAATCCCTGCGATAATTTTCCAGGCATTTGAAATTGGAGGCGATTAACAAGGACGAAGGGTAACGACGGCGCGTGTATGGCAAGACGATAATGCGTTCACGTTAGGCTGTCATCAGCGCGACGCTTTTCCAGGTCGGATGAGGCGGCAATTAGGCGGGCTGGGCGGGATGGGCGGAGGCGGTCGGTGGGAACAATTAGTTGGGCGGCGCCCCGAGGACATTATCGCCCCATCGCCCGCCATATGGATCATGCTTCGTCGAACGCGGCCCTGGCAACGCGTATCATCACGCAATCTCTCCGTGAGAAAGTACTCTCTCGACAAAAGACTACCTAATTGACTTGTGTCGACTGCATACGCATGCGACGGGAAGTTTACAATTTGTTTAAATATTATCAAAGGACACACCCGCTTATTAAATTGGGGATACGACTTTCGCCCACCCTATATTTACACCAAAATATAACGCCTTCAAAAAGTTTACAGTATCTGTCTCAAAGACAACAGCTATTCGGTAGTAATGTTAAAAGGAACATATGGAAAAGAAAATATTGAATCACATTTTAAAATGCCTAAAAACATGCTATGAGTTTAGGTAAACGGATAAAATATGGATAATAATGGGTATGGGTTAGGATGCCCGAAATATTAAAATATATTAATGATTGAATATTAACTGGAGTGCGATAGTACTTAGATGGGCAAATTAACTTAAATACATTGCTTTAAGTATTATTTTGATGGCATTAGCAACATTGCAAAATGCAGTAAGGGTGGTCTTAAAAATCTAGGGCAAATTCACCAATTATTTCTGTGAATTGCGAATGACCATTAGAATGCATCAATCTGCTTAGGTTGTAGTATGCCATTCATTTTTAGAATTGCACAATGAACTCGTAACACAATATTCAATAAGTTCGTAGAATATTTTTTGGAAGAAATTACAAAAACGACTACGAACTTATAGAGTAATGTGTCAAATTTTCGTGTAAATGTAGATTTACTTCAAGCCAATATTGGTCATCGTATTCATCAGATTTTAACAACATAGACTTCAATGGAGTAATTTAATACAAGTCTGAAATGTTGAAATTAGAGTTATAATAATTGAAAAAAATCATGGTGCTTTAACACACTAAATAAGTTCGTAGGATGATAAATTGAAGTTGCTCGACAATTCACTATCAAGTGACATCTTAAAGATATCAAAAGACAGTGTATTCAATATTTTGCATCAGTATTTGTTCATGAGAAAACTTTGTTCGAAGTGTGTACCGCATTTTCTCACAGTCAATCAAAAATAACAAAATGTCGACAATTCAGAGCGCTGTTTGGAGCTGTTTCATCGCAATAAAAATGATCTTTTTATAAGATATGTGACAAAATATGTAACATGGATCCATCACTATACTTCAGAGTCAAATCGGCAGTTAGCTGTATGGATAGCAATCAGTGAAGCTGCATAAAGCGATCAAAAACGTAAATAACGGATGGTAAGGTTTTGGCCTTCGTATTTTGGGATAAACAAGGTATTTTATTCATCTCACTTTGAGAAAAGAAGAACCATTAATACCGAATATTATATGGTGTTGTTTGTGCGTTTGATGGAAAAAATTGCGATAAAATTACTTCAAATGAAGAAGAAAAGCTCTTTCAACAAGACAATGCACCGTGACACAAGTCGATCGCGTGACATTTGCTGTTTAGTTTTTAATTTATTGGTCACCCTACAAACTTATTGAGTAATTTTTTACATCAATATCATTTAGCTTGATGGATCGTCTTTAAGAAAGTCGATTTAGAGTCAATAATTTTGGAATATTTTCATGTTTTTGGCGAATATTTAGCGACTTGAAGACGGTTGGGTTATTTGATTTTTGAAACTTGAGCGCCTTTTATAAAATATCTACATCCATCTATCCAATTGTATCCTGGATGGACTTAAAAAAGGATAATCCTGTATTATAAACTGTGTTGAAAATTTTTCCATGTGTGCAGAATTTATACAATTCATCTCATTGGAAAATAATATAACAATTTTAATTTTAATATATGCTTAAAATTTTGCCCAGTTTGGCTTATATTTTTATACTCGTGATACATAAATTTTCAACAATTGTATCCAATAGTGAAAAAGAAGTTTGAATGATTAACAAGAATGATTAATCCTATTTAACAAAACAACTTTGGTAATTGGCACAGCTAAATAAGTGGACAATAAAAAATGGAAAATGAAGTCATCAATCTATTTATCATCATTTTTTATCAATAGTCTTTGTATATAGTGGCATTTCATTAATAGTAAAGGCTTTAGGATTACGTTGATATAGTTTTGATTGCTGAGGAAATTTGAATTGACTGAAATTTTAGTCGCTGAAAGGCTCACTAGAGTATGCATCGATTGGTATTAAGTCGTTCAAATATTTTGAAATATAATCTTGATCCTTTTTAGATCGATTGAGTGTCATTTACTAGAATTTAAATTTAGTATTTATGAAGGAAAATAAAATTACACACCCATGATTAAATAATTCTCTTGGAGGTTCGTATTGGAGTTCAACATGTCATTATCGTCATCAGCAAACGTTGAAATGAAATATCAACAAAATTATAAAGACCGACATTGGGTAATCATGTGAAACGATGCAGATGTCGATACTAAATGTATACGCCATCGGTTGTGTTTCATAAATAAGAAATAATGAAAAAATATGTGATTGGTTCCGAATGTAGCAGCCAAGGGGAATGGGCGGACTATGAAAGTTTTATGCGATTTTAACATGGTCGTATCTATTTTGGATTATGATTCCATTACCCAAATGATGCTCCAATAACTAATTTATTACACTTAAATTATATATAGATAGAGCGAGAATTTTTTTATGTCCAGAATATGACCTCTGCATAATTTTAATGCGCAACTTACTCGTGTGCGCAGTTCAAACGTATGCTTTAATGCTAAAATGATCCGTGAAATGCATGAGATCATAGCCAATATTATCAAGAATGTTATAGGAAAAAAGAAACAGATGACCCTCGTATAATACGGTCGATAGGTTCCTAGAAATGAAACAAAGAATGAATATAAAAAGGTGCCCTAAAATAAGTATATCTGAATAAAAACATGTTTAATGAAGCAAAGATGACCAAAAGTAAGTGTTTTAAATCAAATAAAAATTTCTTCATAATCATTAGTGATGATCAGGGTCGTCTATAATTTTGGTGAAGAAATTCAGATAATTCCAATGCTGTACAGCTAATTCGCGAAATGCGCTCGAAGCAATCACTTTGTTCAAATTGCGCCCCAATGGCTCTGAAACCGCTGTGGTCGCAGGATTGCCTCTATACCTGCTTTTGTTTGCAGGTCAAAGGTTCCTGTTGGAGACATTTCTTATCTTTGTTCTAGTAAGGGAGCAAACTAAGTCAAAAAATGTTAATATCAAAAAGAAAGAGTTCTGTATGAAGTGTTTCGAAAGTTGAATAGTTAAATAATAAATTGATAAAAGATTTATCTAATTATTATGATTAAGACATCCTGACTCAATAGAAAATATGAGAAATGCTTTTTTTTAGAGAATTTGAACCAATTATAAGAATAATGGTCGTCATGGGGATCAAAATCGGTTCAGAAGCCTTTTACACCTTGCCAACCTCTGAGGCTCCGAATTTTCTAAAGAAGGTAGAACAGCTTATAGAGACGCTAGATCAGTCAAAAAAGACAAGACTGAAATAGCTGAAGGATTGATCTATGGAGCTGGAATCACTGATTTTGTATTATATTTTCTTTTTCAACAATTTAACAATTTTTAAGCACTTAAAACTTTAAACGCGTTTTTCTCGAAACGACATTTTTGCATGTGGTGTTGAAAGAGTTTCGTAAAACCAAGTCACCGATTTATCTGAAAATTTACAAGCTTATTTTACACATATATGGATATGTCAGTTCGCAAAATCAGCTCAAAATATTTATCTTATCTTACGTTTTACATTAAAAAATATCCCGAAAAAGGTGTCTTTTTTCAAACTTTTTTTCAAACAAATTTTACATAAGAATGGCGATGGTCACATGTAATATCAGGTTTTTGTTTCAGCAAAAATAAAGGTTTCATTAGCTTCATCATTTTCATCTGTATTATGAATTTTGGATTATTTCAGACGCAAATTCAGCCAAATTTGCTTCATCAGTCTCTAATTCCAACAGAAATCCTTGAATATCTCAGACATTCATATTGTTAAAAACTATCTAAACTATCAAATTCGTAAATTCTTGGCAAAGATCAAAATCGATGGCTCAAACTAGATCAAATTTATTGTGGTTTTTAATACAAAATGTTGTAAATAATCTGTAATATAAACTGAGATTTGCATCCTAAAAGTGTAGCTCTACAATTTTCATACTGAATGAATATAACATAATATGACTATTGTGAAAGAGCTTCGATTGGAAATATGAAAAGTTTGCAATATGACTATTAATTGTTGCTCTGGAGCTTCATTACAATTTACCAATACAAACATCCCTCTTCGTTAAATATATTAAATGGTGTATTTCAGACTTCAAATATGAATATTAATTATTTCATTCGAATAATTGATGAGCATTTTATTTAAATAATTATAACAATAAAGAGATATATTGGAAGCATCGTGCAACGATAGGCGAAGCCGAGGGGTTCTTTTCGTTCGCTGTTGGTCATGAATTGCAGGTGATTAATTAACCCTCCCTTCTTAAATACGAACTTCAACAATGAGTGCTTTTTATTCGATTTTAAATACGGGGCCCACCGAGCTCGTGGCCCAGTGACCAAACCCTGAGGTCTTCCACCACATGTCAATCAAATCCGTTCACCCATACCCCAGTCGTATTTTTATTCTAAAGTACCCCACTATATCAATGTCCCGCTTGCTGCGTGAATGTGTCAGACTGTTTGAACAAAATTTTATCTTTCATAAAATTACCATAACCCCCGCTAAATCCCATTACAATGATTGATCTGAGGTGTTACGCTTTTTTTCTCAAACTGTCTCGATCCGTCTGAGTGTCCGGGAAACGGGTGTGTTTTACCCGGGATCGGGGCTCGCAGGATGATTTTTTAATTGTGATTTTATTAAACGCAATTTAACATGATCTCGATAGCTAATATCGAAACGCGCTAGATCGATGGTTTAACAGCGCGACGAAAAAAAGCTAATGATCATGGTAAAAATTATACAGGAGCAAAAAAGTGTTTTAAACAGTGTTTAGACTTGTGGTTTGCCTCAAACAATCGACCACACTTTGTCTTCAGATCAATTCCATAAGTGGCCAAAGGCGCCGCCGGTTGAAGACACTTGAAACAACCTTTCTGTTAAAACACCTTGCTCTGTCTTTGCGGTTAAAAATAAAGCAATTTATAAATAGATTTTATGGTCTGCTATTACTCCTCCGGTTCTCTATTGAGCGATATAAACAAAATGTTCTTTGGCTCAAAGAAAGCAAAATTGACTAATGGCTCAAGAGCTTATTTTCATCTGAAAGTTTATGTTTGAGAATCATAATGGAATGACACAAATGTTAACACGCATATTGACTAATTTTTGGGGTCATAATAATTGTTTCAAGTGTTGCTTATCTAGATTGCTCTGATTTTCTTAACGTCTGAAGCAAAAAGTGTTACGGTGTTTACGACGTAATGAAGTCTCGACGAATGACAAAAAATCTTAAGTGATGCAAGGGTTAAAACATTTTGTCGGCATTCATGTGAACTATTAAAACTATATTGAATTGCTGTGGACTTTGAAAAATATGTACATATCTAATATTTGGATACAAAAAGTCATTTATTTATAAAAAAATTAATTGAAAAAAGAGTTTATGTATGATAATGACTTTTATCGTCTATTGCAACTAGGTTAAATATGTTAAATTAAAAATTTAAATAACTATTCAAATATATGTTGAGATAATAATTTAGATTTTGTATTATTATTATAATGGTTTAAATCAAGAATGTAGAACAATATCTTCTTACGAAAAATTTTGGGAGATTAGAAATGTTAAACCTTTGAGTAGTGAGCTAATATAAAATCATCGTGATCTTAGATGCTATATTTGCGTGTCTGCCACTTATAGTCGTATAAATCTACTTATCTGTCAAGACCACCGCAGCTTGTATGAAGTTTGTATTTGAATAAATAAACACTGTCGTTAGCACACAATATTTGGTAATTTATATGCGTAAACATAAACAATACACTTGAAATCGATTAATTTGGGTTATCATTATTATTCGATAAATTTGGGTTAACGATCTATACAATCGTACGACGTACGCAAGATACTCTCACGGTCTTTGTCTCACATTCACAGTCTCCAACCTGCAAGATACTCTCCGTCTCTTTCTATGTCTCATTTTGAAGAATTTAAAAATAATTAAAGTTTCTTGTCATACAAATATATCTATAAAGACTCACACTAAAAAATTAATATATTAATAAGGAAAGATTTTGCACCTATTTCTACAAAGCTAATTTTTTCCCAGTCAGTATTTATACAATGTAGATCAAAGTTACAGACTATCAAGCTTTCAACGTTGTGGACATTAATAATAATTTTCGAAACCTGAATAATTGTACACATCGGCATTAAATTAAAATCTACAAAGCTGCATTTTTGTCTACAAGTAGTTTATGTTAATTATTATTGAATAAACGTCATCTACTTTCAATAAAAGGTGGCTAGGGCTTTGGTAGATGTTGCTAAATTTGTAGCATGATGACTTGATTGAAGTATTACAACTTTCAAAGCATTGTCTATATAATATAAGGAGCTACAATATAGTTTCAATCTTGTGGGTATAAGACGTTTACATAATATATATTTTTAGGGACCATTGCCAACCATTTTGGCATGTATTTTTATTTATTTATTAACCTTTATTCAGAAAAAATATAATATTACAAAAATAAGGGAAACCAGAGTAAATATAATTTTGCTCTGGTTTCCCTTCAATACGTATAAATCTTAAGCCTTTTACCATTTTGTTATGGTTTTTCATGGCATATATATGTTTTTAAAAGTGTGATCGCCAGCCACAACTCTTGTAGATTTGAACCCAAGATGATTGAGTTACTAGTCCGACTGCTTAGCCGCGAGACTATCTAGAAGTATAGCAGCATTTTGGGAATAATTATACAAATAATGTCCCTTCCTCCCGTACTATTATATACAACTATTTATACGCTCAAATATATTTTTTTATATTGAACCGTGAACTGATTGAATGTTGTGCTTATGTTTTGTTTGTGTATTTATGTGTCATTTAATCAATACCCATTCAAACAATTCGAGTCTAAAAGTATCACTTTTGCATTTTATCACGCTGGTACACACACCGCAGATTGAAAAACACTGTTATGTATAAACATATCGATGCAATAAGCTCTTTTGTGGGTATCAATGAAATTTAGTTTCAATCTATCAGCTGGTTTAAGAGTTACACCAATTTTACGAAAGAAGTAGAGTTTTATGCGGGTTTATGGCGAAGTTTAGTGCGGAGCACCCTGATTGTAAAGTATTAGTGTCAAAATGAAACTCGGACAGTCTATCATTATAATTGAATTGTTATAATCAGAATTTGATTAATAAAAAATATTTTATCGCATTGTCTATCGAATTTGTGAATGGCGTAGAATTGTTTTTTTCAATTTGGCATTGATAATTTGAGCTTCATATTTGACCTTTATAATTCGATGATCATAATCAACCATGCTGTAAATTGGCTCAATTAGGTAGATCGAATTGAAATAATGTATAAACTTTGGTCTTGTTGCTTTCTTTTACAAATGGATTGATGGCTGACTCCGAATTAAATGTAAATCATTAGAACCCTTTTCATTCCCTTATAAATTGCAAAACATTAGGTTGATTTTTGTATAACTAATCAGAGTTATGTAGCTTGGGACAATTTTTTTAAATAAAAATTTTTTAAAGTATAAAATAGTAACTCAAACGATCAGTTATATCGATAAAAATTAAATTGAAAATATTTAAAAAATCAGAAGAATTAGCTGTAAAACAGAAAACACTTCCATATCATTGAAGTATCTGAAAGTCTCCCAATTTGTTTCGTAAAATAAAATCTTTTTATACGAGCAGTTTGAGTATTATTTGTAATATTGATTGTATGATAAGAACGAACATGATGAAATTGTTCATCATATAAAATGGTTTTGGAAGGCGACCTTCTGGAAGGATTTTATACGCAAAATCAAACGAAAATTTGCACCATTTGAGAGCATGTGCAATGCTTACCGTTCAATAATTTGAATCCAATTTAAAAATCTTTATTATACGATGAATGTCGTGTAATAAAGGTGGAAAATAATTTTATCGGGGCGAAATTTTTAGATATGGAAATGTATTTTAGTACCCGAGCAGCCTTACCGTTCGGGCGCACATATTGAATGAAATTCTTCCATGAGAATATTTCATACGTAGTCAATACTTCTCGGGAGGCATATACTAGTAATTTTGTCAGCATAACATATGCAGGAGCAAACAAGGCGATCGCATAAAATCTTCCCGAAAAAATACTTTGACGCGGGCAATATTGTAGCGTTATGCCGGGCAATAAAAGTGTTTTGAAATGTGGACTGATCAAATAAGTCTGTGTATTCCGAGTTCATAGGTACGACGGCACAATATGTGGCCCTCGGAGGCTTGCAGATGTTGGGGATGCTAAACGATAAACAGAGGGGTAGCGACTTAGGGGGAGCGATTGGGATCAGACAAGATATTCGAATCGTATTAGTGGCATAAACAAGAGGATAATGCCGTCTTCCATTATGCCGGCAGTATTAAGCATGAACCACCCCTCGCCCACCCCATGCCAGGGGACACTTTCTAACAATTTACGTCATAAAGTCGTTGATGCCCTTTTTTGTACTCCTTGGAAGCCGGCGGGAGATGTTCGACGTTTATACTCCAAGCACTTTACGAGGGGGACATGAGCGCTATTTGATCAGGGACTGCTCATCCATCTACATATGCTTTGAGGAGCTGTGGAATTGTAGAATCTTGTTTGTTATCGAATTTTTAAATTGTTTATTTGATTTCTAATTATACTATTAAGAAAATGAGCCACATTGATATCTAATCTTAAAGAAAATATCAACTATTTGACAATATTGTCTTAATACCTTATAGATCGATTTTCAATAGAAATATATTATTAAAACTGATATCCATATTGCAAATAATTACTATGCTTTGATCGCTAGCAGTATTTAAATCCATGTATATTATATTTAAAGTTTCACCATAAGCATATTGCTAACGGATCTTCCTCGTTTGTCTTGTAATTTTCTATTAATTTGTGCTTCAATATCGTGCACAAGATCTCAAGCGATTATAAATCATATTCTATGAGATCATTTTATATACTACCATAAGCTTCAAAGTTAATGTCTATGATCGTATTAAATTAAAACCACTTTAACTATTGAAATTATACTTTTCTTCATCTTTAATTTCAAAGTTATTTTCATTTCATTCAAAGGTACACACTGTTAGTTTGGAATAATATAAATATAGTTTGACATATCTTATTTATTAAGTAAATATATGACTAGCAAACTTATGCAAATTTTTGTATATATGTATATTATTATGTGCGAAAAATCAAGTAATAAAAGTGTCAATTTTTTAAGCAAAATTAAGCTTTTTCAATATTGGAGTAGTAGTATATTTTTAATAGTATGTAGCACGAAAGGCCCTAAAACACTTATAATACATGTCGAAAGTCAATATGATCAAAAATTGCGTTTAGATTTAATCATGTTCTACCAAGCAAAAAATAGTTACATATTAAATGTGTTTAATTTATAAGAATATGGGTTCTAAATATAGGTTTTACAGATTATTTAGAAGAAGGTAAAATTTAAAAAAATCATACCTAATATTTACTTTCAAAAAACGAATAAAAAGCATCTTATATTCACCCTTGTTAATTATAAAAATAGTCAATTATTTGCAATTATGACATATTTTTGCAATATATTTGTTCGAAGATTTTCACGTTTGGGTTTAAAATCATAAACGAAAAATGACCATTAAAAGTTATATGTGGTTTGAATCATGAACCAAGCAGATCCTTGCAATTTTACGGACAGTCACTGCTCCAAATTCTTAATTTAAGGTTTTCTATTTAAATATACAGGTTTAATTTAATAATTAATAATTTTACTCTGTAGACAGCTACAACCATTGGTAATACCTAAATTGATGCAATCTATATTGAATGCATTATTTTTATATATAGAGCTTTTTATTTTGTGTATCTTAATTTGCATTTTATCGATTGATCTAGATTGTATTTTGGTTTGAATATATTTTGATGAGATGTAAAGAAAATTGTATTCTATAAATCGTATTTCTCTACTATTGTCTGCTTATGGCATAATTTAGAGATTATAAATTATCATAGTAAATGTGAACGACCGTAGAGCGACGTGCTTTCATTAATGCATCTTGCAACTGCAATGCAACAATTCCAGAAGATCAATTTTATGCAGAAGAGGCAATATTATACATAGTCGGATATAACAATCGGTATCATTCTGTCATGAAGATAGACGTGACAATTCTCTAGCATTTATTAGAGAAAATTAGCATCCTTATTTTACATTAATAAATTAATTACCATTGTCGGTTAGGTATATAAAATTAACATATTCAACATCAAAAAAATCTTATTAATTTAGGCAATTATGTAGTATAAAAGCAGAAAAAATTAACTGTAATGTATGTAAAAAAAAGTGATGATTTTTGATGGGTTTGCAAAATTAGTATCTTCGCAAGCAATCTCCATAACAACGCAAAAAAGTTGTTGAATAATAAATGTATTCATATTAATTACAATAAAAATGTATGAAAACAGTTCATTTAGAGTTCATGGATGTGTTTAATAAAATCGCTCATTGTCCAAAACACACCAAAAAAATGATTTGAGAAAATATGCAAATTTTGCAGTATGAAGACATTAGATTGCAGATTTTATTAAGGCATAAATATTGAGTGTTTTAATTATTCCACAGTGTATCAACACCTTCCGCTCATATTCATGAATGATTTATGAAAACGGATTAATATGTATGGATTCCGAGTCGTTTGTGTACGCTAATTGAGTCGGGGATCGAATGATTTTGATATTTTTACTATTTAAATTGCTTTTTCAGTTACGTTATATCTGTGCGTTGATTTAAAGACCACCTTACTTAATTCGAAATTGGATTAAATTATTAGTTGTAAATCCGACTGGTTTTGGACGTGTTTCGAGCTTCCGACGATGGAAATCTTCCACGAAGACATGACCGTGAAATCATCCATATTGACCAAAATTGCTTATCGTATTATATATTATCATATACAGAAGTAAAATTGAATATTAAAATGCTTCCCAGATGGCGAATCGTAATGTCACGATGTCGTGTATATAAATAAGAACTTAGTAAGTTTAATATTTTGTAGGTATTTAAGTAAAAGTAAATTTATGCAATAACTATTGAAGTCATCAAGAATTTCATTTTTAATTACTTATTTATTATCTGCTAGACAGTGGTTCTTAAACAGGGTCCGCGGACCCCTGGGGGTCCGCGAAGCCATTTCCGGGGGTCCGCGAAGATATAAAAAAACATTTATCTGTAGTTGAACAAGATATTTTCGTGAAATTATTTACAGAAAATATTACAAGAAAATCTATTTTGGCCAAGAAATGTTTGTTTGTTTGAAAAATTAAGTCACAAGGGTTTTTAATTTCGTTTAAAATTATTTTGTCATCCTACGAACTTATTGAGTGATGTGTTATATTGTGGACCAAAAAACAACAGAAATGATTAAAAAAGGAAGCCCATTTATGAATTGAAGCAGCATATGACCATAAGAAAGAGAAGACCTATTTAGCTTATGTTTTGATTAACATTTACTAATAATTTACTATTTGTTTATATTTTTTGATCATGAACGTGAAATTTAGTTCATAAATTATGGATCAAAATTTGGTTACAGATATTGTACATTCTAACAAAATGCATAGCCACCGTCATTAGTTAGTATGAAAGCGACTAAACTGAACAAATCTGATCCATAATATAAAAAAAATAGTTATTCTACCTGTAGTGTTGGACATTGGTAACATTTAGTTTGGCCGAACTCAATCAAAAACATTTTTATTATGATTATACTCCAACAAATATACAATTCAATATTGTATCATCTACAATTAGTTTTCGCCAAGAGTCATCTTGACATGCTCATAGATGTGATGATCTATAAGAAACCATTTGTTTGATAGTTCAGCTTGCAAAATTATCAATTTTTAACAACGAGTCGATGAATATTTTTTTATAAACGACGGCCCCATAAATACAGTGTATTGAAAGTTCGACGTAGGGCAATTAAAGGTCCGTTATGAATAATTTATTTCTTATTTAAGGACCCGCGGCGTGGGAACTCAAGCGCCGGTACTGCGGGATTTATATCCGATTGTTTGAAAAGGGACCGCCCCTGCGGTGGAAATGTCGAAGATTGGAAGACGAGACGTGCGAAACGGCTCTTCGGGATCTCAAGAATGTCGCAATATTATACGTGATTTATGGCTTCTCTCATCGGCTAAATGCTTCATAATTGAGTTTAAGTCTTTTGCATGAGGCCGACGTACCGAACATCGAACGGACTCATCATTAGTCGAAGTGGTTTGAGAGCCAACTGCCAAAGTAAACCCGAGAAGGCAATGTTAAAATTGCATTGGGGCTAAATTAAGACATATTATTTTATTGCCTCCTACCATATCTTGTAGCTTTCTTTTGATTTGTGCTTCAATATTTTATTCCACAAGATCTTTATCATGTATAAACCATAAGTTGTGAAATCATTTTCTATATTTACATGGGCTTCAAAGTGTATATCCATGATAAAATCACTTCCACTGTTGTAATCATACATTTGGTAAATATCAGATTCTTGCATAATATCAGAGATGTCTTCATTTCGTCCATATACAGGCATTGCCATTTATTTTATACGACTCGTATGAAAGTCGAAAATTTCTAGTATATATTTATTATTAATATATTGTTAGCTAAAGGAGCTTTTCTAACAAAAACGATACCTTTTCAATTTTAGGGTAGTTTATTTTTATTAGTATATGGTGTGAATGGTCTTAAAAAGCACATTGAAAGCGTGTTGAAAGCCAATATGGTCAAAAATAATATGCTGATGTAATCATGTATATTCTATGTTTCTGATTTCTTGTTTAGAGCTGAAAAATTAAAAATAAAAATAATGTAAAAATGAGTGAAAATAATAGTGCAAAAATAAAAAAAAAACATATTTTTTATGTACAATTCTAAGTATTACGATTATGTTGTAACAAGGGATTCGAACTGAAACGAAACTAAAAAACAATAGCCAATAAAACCGTTATTTTTGCCGGAACGAAAACCTAAACGAAACCAATAAAAATATTTGGAACCGAAACAAAAAACGAAATGAAAAAATATAACGGTTCGAGTCCCTAGTAGTAGCATATCACTCAATAAGTTTGTAGGATTTTTTTTCACTTTGAACTGTTTTCTTCTCCATTTGGGATAGATTTTAGCAATCACTTAAAAAAAAAGAAAAATGAATCCATATTCATTTAGATTTTGCTCAATTTAGGCTTTCATCTATATATTTATATATGAATTGTTCATATCCACGATTCGTTGAGAGATTTATTTGATATCGGAATTGCAACAGAGACATCAATAGCAAATTTTGTGATTTGTTCATGCCCCAGATAAAAATATGTGTAGGCATACGAATTGTTCTTGATTTTAGCACCAAAGATTCAATCTCGTACATATTTTTTTATGGCTTTGAGTCATGTAGATAGCAGGTCATGTAATGTCCTTAGCACGCCAGTAGCCGCATTGGAAGCACTAGCATTAAGATTTCTCTTGACATTTACCAAAAATTATGGAGGGCTTGAATTGTCGTTTCTTCGGAAGCATTGTTCTGGTAATCCAGTCCACGGCAGCTAACAAGTCACCAGCGAACACAATATAATTTAATTATCGATTAAGACCCACACGAGCGTTTGTTCTTTTTTTACGTTTCTTAAATAGGGCCGTAATTTATTCGTGGTGTCGCGTAAATGTCAACCAATAAACCGAAAGAAAAAAAATGGTAGGCGTAAATTATGCAGTGATATTCCGAAGCATTATTGTCATTTGTAAAACAAGGCGGGCGGCGCCCTAAGCCGCGGCAAATGGGCTCCGCTCACCCCGCCCAACGGAAGAAATCAAATTAATATCACCCGAGGGCTTCCCGATATTCTTCCCGAGCCCTCCAGAAAGAGCATCTGGCTTCCTTTTCTGGCAGGGCGAGATAAAGGCTCCCGGGAGCGAGAGACGGGGCCCTGGTCCAGGTACGCGAAAAGCCCGTCCAAAAATCCGATATAAAAACGCGGACGATATTTATTGTAAATGAAAGTGGGATTTAAACTAACGTCTTGTAACTAATGCCCCCTTACGGTTAAGACTAAGGGCACTAATTTGGTTTTTATAGCGCGCCCTTAATTTGATTTGGCGGCATCGCAAGTGGCCGCCCTTTTCACTGTTTGCAGCATCCTAGGGTAGCCCAATTAATTTCGGTGGATTATATTTTTTTCGCGAGGGTTGTTGCTACTCACCCTGCTAAGTAACAGAAATTCGCAAACTTTTTTTAAACTGAACCAAGACATCATACGCAGTAACCCAAACAAATCATTCAATTGAAACTAGTCATTTTTGGTAATTCACAGGCAATTTCAATGACGAGAATCGGAATTCTATATCTAATTTATTTAGTCATGCAATGAAAGTCCGATGAAGGATTTTATGGAAGGAATAATTACAATTTTTAATAAAATTTGCTCAAGATCTAGTTGGCCAAAACCAAATTGTACAGACTTATATCCTGTATTACCTTGATGTTAATTTTGAAGGAATTAGTTTAAAAAAATCGCTAATAATTGCGATTGGAATCGAATTCTTAAGATAGTCAATTGAAACAATATTGCCAATCTAAGAACGTTATTATTTCAAATTTTCAAATTTTGAAATATTAAATCACTGTCCGGAATCGAAAACCACCGATTAATAGCCGCTCCCCGATGTTTCTTTACTTTTTTCCGAGTTAAGCTTTGTTTAATTTGAGGGGTGGTTCTGGACGATTAAAGTTTTACGCATACCTATTGTAAAATTACTTCGATTTTTTAGGCTGTCCTTAATATAAAAATTTAAGCCCTTGCTGCCGTCGCGGACGCAAATAACCAATTAAAAGCTTGTTACGGGCTATTAAGTTTAAATGTACTCCTACAGAAGCATAAAAATTCTGCAAATTATTCCAATACACCCCCGATACACTGATTACACAAACCATTAATGTAAACAATCCTCATCTGCATAAAACAACAATTATAGGACGTCATCGGCATCCGCAGCCCTGCCTATTAGCTCCATAAAAATTCTACTCTTTGTTGCTTTATCAAGCGCATCATTCTTCTCAAGGATCTTAGATATCATATAAATGGCATTTCAACTTAAAAAAAAACAGAATTATATTCAGTTAGATCGAGATTTTCAGACTTAATAAATAGCATATGAACCGGTATACATATTGATCCGATATAAAATTCTATGGAAATTTGGATCAAATGCAATATCCAGATTCTTTGTATGAAATCATCCCTTGTGAATGTATCCAAATAAAATGGAATTCTACTTGTGGTAGTGGACTAATATTCAAACTTATTTATTAACAGCGTTGTGCCCATAATGAAAATTAACGAAAGAAAATCTCAATTTTTTATTCTTGTCGCCAATATGGCAACATTCGATCTTATGGTGAAATACGCTCCATTTTTATTTAATGTAAAATATGTCATAAGCATTTTATCTACAGATTGGATGAAGAATAAGTGTCGATTAATCAGTTCGTGTTATATTACAATATCTTCCACCATTGATGAAGGAAATGTGGCTCGATTTGTAGGAGATTTGACCCACCCATGGCAATATTTATAATAACATAAGCTGGCTGCCGAGGTAATTTTTTGTCTAGTGGCCATGTATCATTGGTCGTGACACGTAGGTGCTTTAAAACAATAACCGGCATCATTAGCTCTCCTCACCGCATCATCTCTGATGGATTGGTTCACATTTCATCCGATGCGAATCCATCAAGCCGAGGAGCTTTTTTAGGGGCCCTTTGTCGGGTGGTAGTCGACTTTTGAAAAGCGTGAACTTTCCATTCGGGGGCAGACGAGTCAGTTATCTCGCATGCAATCTGTTAACTCATTAATACCGCGCCTGCGATTATGAACGGGTTAAAATGAGTTATGTTCATAATTATAATTTAATCTAAACAATATGACGCCGACAACTTGACTCACTAATTACTACTAACTCACTCCGTAAGATTTTCAATCTGTTCCGAAGAGAGATGTGGCAACTTCTTTAAAAATTGATTTCAATTATCATTAACGCTCGAGTGTGTCGGAAGGCATTAATTAAGCGAATTGGTTGTTGAAAAATTACAGCAATGCTCACAAAATTAGTATGACGTTAAAAGCGTAGAATTACGTAAGGAATATCACGTAGATATTTAATATCTCAATTAGTAATACATTTCATCATCCGATCTTAAATTCTGTTGAATTTAATCAAGAAGCTCATATTCACGAGCGAGCTTTAAATAAATTAAAATACTCTCTAGAAAAGTTTAAAATATAATCGTTATTTGCAAACTGATATTTGCAATAGAATTTAAAGTAATTTTTTCAATGGCACTGACAACATCGCAAAATGTAATGATTGTGATCTGAAATGAGTTATAACATCTTGAGAAACTACTCAGACGATGAAAATCTAAATTTAAATTTAATAAAGAGATTATTAGGGCTGTTGATTATTTGGATCAGCGAATGACCATGATATGCATATCAGAAAGCTCAGCTCATAATCTAGGTCGTAATATCCATTGAAAGATTTGTTTTGATTGAACACTTTAATCGAAACGCAAAAATGTTGCTTAGAAGATTATACCAATAAGAATTAATTAAGGGGTCATCTCACTTTATCACGCCAAAAAATCATTTTTTTTTAAATTTCATTTCTCGAAAGTACATATCTCTAAGAATATCATCTATAATTTTGGTGAAGAAATTCAGATTATATTAATGCTAATTCGCGAAATGTGCTCACTTTGTGTCATCACTTTGCTCAGATTGCGCCTCGACGGCTCTGAGACCGCTATGGTCACAGACTTGCCCCTATACCTGTTTTTGTTTGCAGGTCAGAGGTTCCTGTTGGGGATAATTTTTATCTTTATTATAATAAGGGAGAAAATTAAGTCGAAAAATGATTTAAAAAGGTGAATAAACAAGTGGATAGTAAAGGTACAAAAATGCTTCGAAAATCGAACAGCTAACTAATAAATTAATAAAAGATTTATTTAATTATTATGGTTTAGTTATCTACCAACATCCTGACTCAATAGAAAATATGAAAGTGCTATTTAGACAACATACTATCATAAAATTTCAACTGATGAAGTCCCTCAGCATTCACAGTGTCCGAAAGACGCAGATTCTTAGTGCGAATGCTAGAAACATGCAACTACAAGATTGTTATTTGTAAAAGCATCCTCCCGCTCTCAATGAGAAAGTTTAAGACCCATTTATGAAGAATTATCATCTGATAATTTACTGGAAAGATGCCTTGGTTCTAATGCCCAAAATAACAATGAGAGTTTCAACGCGTGCGTATGATTTCTGGTACAGAAATATATTTTTGTGGCA